>JASDQU010101990.1:146467-223316 GCA_032191745.1 Picea mariana
CCCCCCCCTAAAAAGAAATGTTCTCCATTGTGTTGAGTTCCCCCATCAGCTAAGGAAATTTATTCTGAATTTGGCCCCGAGTGAGCCACTTGCCTTGGTGCAGGAGCTGCTCTGCTTTGACAACTCGATAAAGCTGGATCCTTTGCTAGCAAGTGCCCTTGACCTGTGTGTCCACAATCTGATCATTGGATTCTTATTGCAGGTAGTCATGGTTGAGATATGTTGGTGTCAATTATTTTTCTATCTCTGAGGTGTCCAATAATGGTGGTAAATATGGTCGAAGGAGATCCACGTTGAACATTGGGTGCAGGCCAAGGAAAGGGGGAATGTTGAGCTTAAAAGCATTGTCAGCCACAACCTTGGTGATGGTGTAAGCTCCATAAAGGAGTGGGAGAAGATTTAGATGGGGCCCTATAAGGTATTCTTTCTGTAAGTGCAACCAAACTTTGTCTCCCACCTGAAACTTATGTGGAACCCGGTGTTGATCATGGCGTTGCTTGTACTTGGCATTGGACTTATGTAAAATATCATGAACCTATTGGTAGATGTACTGGATCCGCTCAATGAACTGAGTGGATTTTTCAGCTTCAATTGGAGCAAATGATGAGTCATTCGGGGTGGACACAAGGGGTAGTGAAACATCCATGGGACCCAATGGTTGGAATCCCAACCCTGCCTGAAAGGGGATGTGGTCGATTGAGCTATGTAGGGCTAGGTTGTAGCTATGTTGAACATAGGGAATATTCTCATCCCATGTACGGGGGTACTTGGAATTGTACATGTGCGGGATATGCACGATCATCTGATTGACGACCTCAGTTTGTCCATTTGTCTGGGGGTGGAAGGCAATGAATTTGGTGAGCTTGGTGTCCAGCAGTGACTAGAGGCTCGACCAAAATGTGTTGAGGAACCGACTATCCCGATATGAGGCAGTGGTTTGTGGGATTCCAAAATGTACCCAGACTCATTCAAAGAAGAGTTTGGAAGTGGCCTCTACTGTGATGCTCTTCTTGCAGCCGACCAGAATCGCCATCTTGGAAAAGCAATCAACAACCACAAAAACACAGTCATTTACCCTCTTGGTGGATGGAAGGCCCGACATGTAGTCCATTGATATGGATTCCCGTGGCCTTTTAGGAGTAGGCAGAGGGGTGTGCATGCCCTATTTCTTAGTGTTCAATTTGGAAATAGCATAGGCAGTGCAGGATCTGATATACTTGCGGACATACTGTCAAAGTTTCATCCAGTAGAAATGTTTCTGCAACACTGTCACTATCTTTTCGACGTCGAAGTGTCCTGCCACTCGACTGTAGTGGGCTTCCCAAATCAGCTTTACTTTCTCGCTTGATGGAACACAAATATGGCACAACAACCCATCCTGAAGATGGAAATTAGTGACAACTAAGTTTGTGCTCAACCTTTGGTAGGTGGTGGTGAATTCAGGGTCTCTCTCATAGGGGTGGGGCCATCTGGTCACCGCAAGAGTCTAGCACAGTGGTGAGTGTTGCGACCGGAGGTTGGTTGAGTAAATCAACGAATTGGTTGCTACTTCATGTTTTATACTTGATGTTGAGGTGGAACCGCTGCAAGTATGTGGACCACTTTTGATGGCGGTCATTATACAATTTTCCTTGTGTCTGCATGAACTATAGTGGCTTATGATCAGTGTGGATGACTGTCTCCTTCCCAAGAATGTAATATCTCCATTGGCGGCAGGATTTGACAATGGAGTAAATTTCTTTGTAGTAAGTAGGGTACTTATGGACAGCATCTGATAGTGTCTCACTATGATAGTCCACGGGGTGGCCATGCTGAGTGAGAATTGTGCCCACAACATAGTCTGGAGCATCTGTCTCGATCTCAAAGGGTTTCTATAGGTCCAGTAATGAAATTATTGGGGCTAAGCATAAGCACTGCTTCAAATCATCAAATGCTTGTTGTTGGGACATGCCCCACACAATGTTTTCCTTACCACCACCCTTTTTTCTTGGTTGAGGGCCCATGCAATATGGGAGAATCCCAACACGAACCTGCAATAGTAATTGGCAAGGCCCAAGAAGATCAGTGAGTGTGGTTAGGGATGGGGAGTCACGGATGACCTAGATCTTGGCTAGATCCACATGCACACCATGCTAATCAACGATGTAGCCTAGGTACTAGACCCTGTCCATTCCGAAGGAGCATTTTTCCAAGTTGGCATATAGTTTGTGTTGCCTCAGGATGTGCAGAACTTGTTGAATATGTTGCAAGTGTTCTACCCAAGTCTTGTTGTAGATGAGGATGTCATCTAGATACACCACTAAAATTTATTAGTGAAAGGTCGCAAGATATTTTCCATCATCCTCATGAAATTTTCTAGAGCATTTGTCAAACCAAAGGGCATAACCAACCACTCAAAAATACCTTCTTTTGACTTGAAGGTTGTCTTCCATACATCTATATGTTCTATTGGGACCTGGTGATAACCAGACTTCATATCAATATTACAAAATTACTTGGCCCCCTTGAGTTGATCAAGAGAGATCGTTGATTCAGGGAGTCGGTACCGGTTCTTGACTATGATTTTATTTAGGGCCTAGTAATCAATGCAGAGTTGCCAGGTCCCATCTTTCTTCTGCACAAGCATGATTGGGCTCCCACAAGACGATGAGTTGGAATGGATGTGCCTCTTGTGGAGAATTTCTTGGATCTGTCGCTTGATCTCCTCATTCTCTAACAGAGAGCGATGGTAGACTGGCCCATTGTGTAGCAATGTTTCAGGGGTCTGATCTATGGGATGCTTGACCTGACAGTGCAAAGGTACCTCAATATGTGAGGAGAAGACATATGTGTCTTATTCCATGAACTTATCCACTTACTTATGTTTTTTGGAGAGGTCAACCGTGGAGGCCCGGGATGTGGCTACAATCTTTCACTCACTCTCAGAGCGAATCACAAAGAAGACAAACTTCATGGTCTAAGAGATGACCTTCCTGCATTTCTTGGAAGAGATCAAGGAAATAACACTAGGTGGGACTGCCTCGGGTATCCTGTACAATTTCTTGTTCAAAGTAATAATAACACTACGAGGCCTAGACTCATATACAACATGACGTTTCCATAAATAAGGTTGGCCCAAAAGAACATTACAAACTTCGAGAGGAGCAACATCACATAATACCTCATCTTTTAAGGGCTTGATGTCCTACGACAGGCGACACTGTTGGCTAATGTAGAGATCACTTCCTTGGCGGAGCCATCCAATGGTGTAGGGTTGTGGCTGCGGCATTGTCGGCAGGGCTAGCCGCTTGACGACCTCTACAGAGATGAGGTTATTTTGGATACCGCTATTAACGATAAAGTGCAATGGGGTGCCTTTCACCCACATCTGTGAATGAAACAAGTGCTCGCCTTCCTCTAGCTCGTATGGTTCACCGGGATGGATCTTGGTGGCATCGAGTTTCGCTTCAATGATACATGTCCCTCTTTTTGGTTCTGACTTAGAGTCGGAACCTGCATATGATTCAGAGGCTTTCACCTCAACTACCAATGACTATTTTGAGTGACAATCAACAATGTTATGCCATGGGCTCTTATGGAAGTTGCACCACTTCCCAGTATATTTCTTTATCTTTCCAGTGTCCTTCTTTTCTTATGGATTAGCATGGTTGTCCTTAGGCTATCCATATTTTCTCTATCCTTTTTTCTACGAGATGGGGCTACCCTTCTTTTGTTGTGAGGGGTTCCCAAGCCCAAATTTTTGCATCTTTTATTTAAGCTTCTGCTTGATTTTGACGGCATATCGATAGGTCGTACCCAAAGACGAGATGTCGAGAAAGTCCATTTCAGCCTGGATGTATCTATGCAGACCACTGTGATACTTGAGCACCATATTTCACTCAAAATATTTGATACCTAGCTTGGTGCACAAGGTATGGAAGATATTTGTGAACTATGGCACTGCTTGGTCTCTTTCCTGCCACAGTGTACTGGTCCATTTTGTATACAGGTCGTCATAACTTCTGACAAGGTAGTATTGTTCCTTAATAGCATCCTTGAAGGAATCCCATGTGAGCGTGACTATAAATAATGAGGGTTCCTCTATCTCCTTTTGCTCACAAAAATTTTCCCACCAATATTTGACATGGGGAACGACTTTGAGGAGTGCAAAAGTAATATTTTCTCTATTCGAAAAGTTATGGATAGAAAAATACTCTTCTAGTAGATTCAATGATTTGCCTACAACATCTACATCTATCTGACCTTCAAATATAGGAATATCAAAGTTGATTTGTACCTTGAAGGGGGCGACGCCTCCGCTCGAGGAAGATGCATCGCCTGTTGGTAGTCGCCGAAGTATTTGCACAAAACTATCCATTATCTAGTTCCTCTGTTGTGTGAGGGCTTCCTAAAGCAACATTTTGAAAGGATCTCTTGTCTCATCATCTTTCTTTTCTCCCTCCATGAGAGGTTGTTTGGGCGTGCAAGAAATTTTGTCCTCAAGAGAAACAAACTCGAGACCCAATTCTTTGTACCCTGACCTTGTTGAGGACATGCATTAAGTCTGATAAGGAGCAGAACGAAATGAATACAGATTATTGTTATGATTAACATAGAAGCACAAGGAAAAGTGACAGAGATACAGTAAAATTGGCTTCTATTCAATAAGGAAATATGTTGAAACTATAAAATGCACACTGAAAAGAACCTTGTTAGAATGGTGGCGACTTATCTCTAAGAAGAGATGTGACGGTTGCGCTCATTCGCAAGAATATGGTTACAATGAGGCTCTCCAATACTTTTTACAATAAACATAAATTCAAAAACCGTAGACATCCAAATGCCTAACCCTAGGAGATGAAGCGCCAAAAGACATGTGGGCCCCGTTGGGGTAAGTTAGTACATCAACTTCTCGAGGTCATAACTTTTGCATACGATCGTCATTTTAGGTGCACGATAGACCGTTAGAAATGTCTATCTGAGGACTACACATTTTTCTATTAGAGTCTAACTCTGAGTATATTTTGACTGTGGAAAGCCATAAAAACATTGTTTAGAGCCTCAAAACGACCCTGGAAGTCGGGGACCCAAAAACTGGGAAAAAACTGCCAAAATGAGTCAGTTGGAATAGGTGGGAGGCCACCCACATCCATATGGATCAATACCCCCCCCCCTTAGGAATCAATGGTCTCCATTGTGTTGAGTCCTCCCATCAAATGAGGAAATTTCTGCTGAATTTGGACTCGGGTGAGCCACTTGCCTTGGTCCAGGAGGTTCCCTGCTTTTACAACTCGATAAAGTTGGATCCTTTGCTGGCGAGTGCCCTTGACCTATGTGTCCACAATATTATCATTGGATTCCTGTTACAGGTAGTCAGGTTTGAGCTCTGTTGGTGTCAATTGTTATGCTATCTCTGAGGTGTCCAATAATGGTGGGAAATATGGTTGAAGGATATCCACGTTGAACACTGGGTGTAGGCCAAGGAAAGGGGGAATGTTGAGCTCAAAAGAATTGTCACCCACAACCTTGGTGATCGTGTAAGGTCCATAATGAAGTGGGAAAATATTTCTATGGGGCCCTATAAGGTGTTCTTTTTGCAAGTGCAACCAAACTTTGTCTCCCTCCTGAAACTTATGTGGCACCCAGTGTTGATCATGGCACTGCTTGTACTTGGAATTAGACTTTTGTAAAATATCGTGAACATGTTGGTGGATGTGTTGCATCCACTCAATGAACGGGGTGGATTTTCTAGCTTCAGTTGGAGCAGGTGATGATTCGATCGAGGTGGACGCAAGGGGTAGTGCAACATCCATGGGACCCAATGGTTGGAATCCCAACCCCACTTGAAAGGGGATGTGGTCGGTTGATTTATGTAAGGATCAGTTATAAGGGATTGGTTGTAGCTATGTTTAACATAGGGAAGACTCTCATCCCATGTGTGGGGTTACTTGGAATTATACATGCGTAGGATATGCATGATCATCTGATTGATGACCTTGGTTTTTCCATTTGTCTAGGGGTGGAAGGCAGTGGATTTGGTGAGATTGGTGTCTAGTAGTGACTAGAGGCTCGACTAGAATGTGATGAGTGACTGATTGTCCTGATCTGAGACAATCGTTTGTGGGATTCCAAAATGTATCTAGACTCGTTCAAATAAGAGCTTGGCAGTGGCCTCTGTTGTGATTCTCTTCTTGCAGGCGGCCAGAACCGCCATCTTGGAAAAGCGATCAACAACCACAAAAACACAGTCATTTCCCCTCTTGGTGGACGGAAGGCTCGACATGTTTTCCATTAATATCGATTCCCATGGCTTGTTAGGAGTACACAGAGGGGTGTACAGGCCCTATTTCTTAGTGATCAGTTTGGCAATAATGTAGGCAGTGTAGGATCTGATAAACTTGTTGAGATCATGTTGAAGTTTTGGCCAGTAGAAATGTTTCTGCAACATTGCCATTGTCTTTTTGACACTGAAGTGTCTTGCCACCTGATTGTAGTGGGCTTCCCAAATTAGCTTCGCTCACTTGCTTGATGGAATGCAAAGATGGCCTAGATGATACGACAACCCGTTGTAAATATGGAAATTAGTGACAACTGAGTTTGTGCCCAACATTTGGTAGGTGGTGGCAAAGTCAAGGTCTGTCTCATAAAGGTGGGACCATCCGGAAATCTCATCGCTACAAGAGTATAGCATCGTGGTGAGTGTCGCGACTGAAGGTTGACTAAGGAAATAAATGAATCAGTTGGTACTTCATGTTTTATACTTGATGTTGAGGTGGAACTATTGCAATTATGTGGAACACTTATGATGGCGGTCATTCTACAATTTTCCTTGTTTCTGCATGAACTGTAGTGGCTTATGATCAGTTTGGATGATTGTTTCATTCCCAAGAATGTAATGTCTCCACTGGCTATAGGCTTGCACAATGGATTACATTATTTTTTCATAAGTAGGGTACTTACTGACAACATCTGATAGTGTCTCGCTATGATAGGCCACGGTGTGGCCATGCTGAGTGAGAACTGCGCCCACAGCATAGTCTGAAGCATCTGTCTCGATCTCAAAGGGTTGTTCCAGGTTCGGTAATGAAAGTACCGGGGATGAGAAAAAGTGGTGCTTCAAATCATCGAACTCTTGATGTTGGGACAGGCCCCACACAATTTCCAACCCTGGTTACTTGGTTGAGGGCCCATGAAATATGGGAGAATCCCAACACGAACCTGCGATATAGATTGGCAAGGCCCAAGAAGCTCCGAATCTCAGTGAGTGTGGTTGGGGCTAGTCAGTCATGGATGACCTAGATCTTGGTTGGGTCTACATGCACACCATGTTGATCAATGATGAAGCCTAGGTATTGGACCATGTCCATGTTGAAGGATCATTTTTCCAAGTTGGCATATAGCTTGGGTTGTTGCAGGGTGTGTAGAACCTGTTGAATATGTTGCAAGTGTTCCGCCCAAGTCTTTTTGTAGATGAGGATGTCATATAGATTGAACACTACAAAAGTGTTGGTGAAAGGTTGCAGGATATCATCCATCATCCTCATGAAAGTTGTTGGAGAATTTGTCAAACCAAAGGGCATGTCCATCCATTCAAAAAGACCTTCTTTTGACTTGAAGGTTGTCTTCCATACATCTATCTGTTCTATTGGGACTTGGTAGTAACCAGACTTCATACCAATCTTACTAAAGTATTTGTCCCACTTGAGTTGATCAAGGAGATCGTCGATTCGGGGAATCAGCTACTGGTTCCTAACTGTGATTTTATTTAGTGCCTGATAATCAATCCAAAGTCGCCGGGTCCCATCTTTCTTCTGCACCAGCACAATTGGGCTCCCACAAGGTGACGAGCTAGGATGGATGTGCCCCTTGTGGATCATTTCTTAGATCTCTTGCTTGATATCCTCATTCTCTAACAGATATCGGTGTTAGACTAGCCCATTGGGTAGCAGTGCATCAGTGGTCATATCGATGGGATGCTTGACCTAACAATGCAGAAGTACCCTAGTAGGTGAGGAGAAGATATATGTGTGTTCTTCCATGACCTTATCCACTTGCTTCTGTTATGTGGAGAGGTCAGTCACGGAGTCCCAGGATGTGGCTGCAATATTTCACTCACTCTAAGAGCAAACCATGAAGAATACAAACTTCTCGGTCTGAGAGATGACCTTCATACTTTGCTTGGAAGAGATCAAGGAAATAACACTAGGTGGGACTGCCTCGGGTATCCTATACAATTACTTCTTCAAAGAAATAATAAAACTGTGAGGCCTAGACTCGTATACAACATGACATTTCCATAAATAATGTTGGCCCAAAAGAACATTACAAACTTTGAGAGGAGAAACATCACACAATACCTCATCTTTGAATGTCTTGATGTCGTATGACAGGAGGCACTATTGGCTGACGCGGAGATCACTTCCTTGGCGGAGCCATCCAATGGTGTAGGGTTGTGGGTGTGACATTGTCAACAGGGATAGCCACTTGATGACCTCTACTGATATGGGGTTCTTCTGGCTATCAATGATGAAGTGCAGTGGGGTGCCTTTCACCCACATTTGTGAATGAAAGAGGCGCTCTCCTTCCTCTGGCTCGTCTGGTTCACCGGACTAGATCTCGGTGGTAGAGAAAGTGGCACTGCATTCCACATCAATGATCCATCTCCCTCTTTTTGGTTCTGACTTAGATTCAAAACCCACATCTGATTCAGAGGCTTTCACCTTAGCCACTAGCGATTTTTTTGAGCGGCAATTAGCTATGTTATGTCAAGGGCTCTTATGGAAGTCGCACCACTTCCCGGTATTTTTCTTTGTATTTCCAGTGTCCTTCTTTGCTTGCGGCTTAGCCTGGTTGTCCTGAGGTTATCCATATTTTCTCTATCATTTGTTTCGTGGGTTGGGGCTTCTCTTCTTTTGCTGTGAGGGGTTCCCAGGCCCAAATTTTTGCGTCTTTTGTTTAAGCTTCTGCTCGATTTTGACGGCATATCTATGTGTCGCACCCAAGGATGAGATGTCTAGAAACTCCATTTCATGCTGGATGTATATATGCAGACCACCGTGATACTTGAGAACTAGATGTCACTCAGAATATTTGATACATATCTTGGTGCGCAAGGTATGGAAGATATTTGTGAACTCTGGCACTACTTGGTCTCTTTCCTGCCACAGTATGGTCCATTTTGTATGCAAGTCGTCATAACTTCTGACAGGGTATTATTATTCCTTAATAGCATCCCTGAAGGACTCCCAGGTGACCGAGACTGTAAATAATGAGGGTTCTTTTGTTTCCTTTTTCTCACATAAAGTTTCCCGCCAATATTTGACATGGGGAACGACTTTGAGGAGATCAAAAGTAATATTTTCTCTATTCGAAAAGTTATGGACAGAAAAATACCCTTCCATTAGATTCAACCATTTTTATACAACATCTACATCTATCTGACCTTCAAATATAGGAATATCCAAGTTTGTTTGTACTTTGAAGGGGGCGGCACCTGCGCTCGAGGAAGATGTGTCGATTGTTGGTAGTCGTCGAAGGATTTGTGCAAAACTATCCATCATCTTGTTCCTCTGTTGCATGAGGGATTCCTCAAGAAACATTTTGAAAGGATCTCCTGTCCCATCATCTTTCTTTTCTCCCTCCATGAGAGGTCTCTTGGTCATGTGAGAGATTTTTTCCTCGAGAGAAACAATCTCGAGACCCAATTCTTTGTACCCTGACCTTGTTGGGAACATACATTAAGAACGACAAGGAGAAGACCACTCTGATACCACTAATATGGATTTTATGAGCAGAACGAAATGAATACAGATTATTATTATGCTTAACACATAAGTACAAGGAAAAATAACAAAGATATAGTAAAAATGGCTTCTATTCAATAAGTAAATATGTTGAAACTATAAAATGCAGACTGAAAACAAGCTTGCTAGAATGGTGGCAGATTATCTCTGAGAAGAGATGTGACGGTTGTGATCATTCACAAGAAGATGGTTACAATGAGGCTCTCCAAACCTTTTTACAATAAATAGGAATGCCAAAATCTTGGACATCCAAAAATCTAACCCTAGGAAATGAAGTGCCAAAAGTCATGTGGGCCCCGTTGGGGTAAGTTAGTACATCAACTTCCTGGGTTCGTAACTTTTGTATACGATCTTCGTTTTAGGTGCACGATATCTTATTGGAAAGGTATATCCGAGGACTACACATGTTTTCATCGGAATCTAACTCCATTAAAATTCTAACTGTGGAAATCTCTAAAAAAATTGTTTAGGCCCTCAAAATGGCCCTGAAAGTCGGGGACCCGAAAACTAGGAAAATCCTGCCAAACTGGAAAACTGCCAAAATGAGCCAGTTTGAATAGGTGGGAGGCCATCGACATCCATATAGATCAGTTTGCAAGATGAGGCCTGCATATATACAATTTATTAGGTATTTTGATCCCAATATGTAGATCTAGATCAATTGCATGTCCCACCTCAGGGGAGGTTTACCAATGATCACATTTGGTCTAGATTTATTTGACTAGTGGGATGAGTAAATCATAATCATCAAGGACTACCCCTATGTTAGTATTGGATTTGGGAATGATCTTGAGCTTGTACTCCCTCCTAGAGCTTATTGGGAGACACAGGTAAGAAAATAATCTTGTGTTTTTGGATTTTTGAATTTACAATGTTTTTTCTATTTTCAAAATATTATATATATTTTTTATTATGTAGTGCAACTAAAATATTGTATGCATGACACAGAAGTGGGACCAATTCATCTAGCCGAGATGGTCCTAAACCACCATAGAGCCAGAGATGAGAAGAAACTAAAGGATGGAGACAGATATGAGGGTGCAACTAAGAAACCCTGTGAGGTGTGGAGAAACCTTGAGGGGATCACCATGGGTGTCCCAATGATGATGGTTGAGGAGGTCCCTCAAAGATTGCAACACCACGTGGTCAATGTACCACACCCATTTGTCTATCTATTGAGGTGGGTATCCAATGTCATTATCTATTATCATGAGAACCATTCACCTCGAGATGTCTATATAATAGTATCCCCCATCTTTGTATTAGCTATGGATGTATAGAACTAGTCTTTTTGGACATTGTATCATGATGGGCCATGTAGCCCAGTTTTGTACACTACATATTTTCAGACACAATGTATCAACTTTTATTTTATATATATATCGTCTAGATCTTGCCTATGATTTCAAATGATGTAATTGAATTTCCATGTTTATTTACACCCATCCTTGTATTAATGTGACAAATACCAATCTAACACAAAGTTAGCTAATGAATAATCTAATGTGTTTAAACTCCTTAGAACATGATCATAAGAAATGTAATCAAGTTGTCTCTCAATAAGTCACACCATTAAAAAAATCCTAAGAAGTGTAGAATTTCTATCAAATTAGACATTATTGAGACGAGATACCATTAATTGTGAATCCAAATATAAAAATAACCTACAGATGCAGAGAGAAATGGCTTAGGACATAATTTCAATGACCACATTATACTTCGCAACATTTTTTATTGCGGCACCAAGACATATGTGCATTGAACTCAAAAGTTGGTTTGTGGGTGAAAATATCACCCATGCGGTGGAAGTGATGTTCCCAGTACTACAACTAGTTCCATATGTGAATCCTACATATATTAGGACAGATGTCGACATCTGCAAATCAAGCACCAAGAATGATAATCATAAAACCAAATCAACTATACCCACATAAAAAAAATAGTACAAAACTACTAAAAATACACCATGGTACAAAGTACTGTGTAGCTTGATGGCTTATGGATAACACTTTTTCAAATAGAGCCCATTGTGGGTCTTAGTCAAAGGATTCCCTTCATATTCAACCAAAACTAGGTCTGGTCTCTTTTTTCAATACATGGATAACAATGTAAGGAACATGAGAAAGGGGTTCAATTTTTCTTATGCCTAACTTATCATGGTCCTGATCATATACCAAAATCAAGTTTCCTCTTGCAAAAACATGAGGTCAATTTTTTTTTATCAAACTAAGCTTCTATGTGCTTATTATGAGTCTCATTAGCCAGTGCAACTTCTCGATGATATTCATAAAGATAAAAAAATACAAGAGACATTCTTCCTCTGCAAAGGTGTCGGGTAGGAGTTATACATATATTTTCAATGAAGGTATCCAAAATTGAATTGGTATCATTTCCTCCACTCCATACATGATTTTAAAAGGTGTAAATGTGGTGGTTGTTTTGGATAAGGTTTGATATTCCCATAATGCCAAGAATAATTAAGTTCACGTTGGTTTTGTGCTTCCATACCATTATCTATATCATACTATTCAAAAATCAATTGATGGATTATGCTTGATCATTGGACTAATGATAGTAAGGAGACAAGTTTTCATGACAAAAACCCAACTTAGTTGCTAATTCAATCATCATCTTGTTTTGAAAATGAGACCCATGATTTGTAAAAATTGTTTTATGCACACCAAATCTAGAAATGATATGATTGAACATGAAAAATGTCATTGTGGTTCCATAATTGTAATAAGTAGGCATATCTTCGACCCACTTGGTAAAGTGATCAATAGCCACAATTATATAGCTATGGACATTAGCCGAAGTTGGCTTACACGTTATGAAGTATATGCCCCACTTTGCGAAGGGGCCAATGACAACCACAAGGTGTAATGGGGTGAGATGAGAATTAATATTATGAGTAAATACTTGACAAGGATAACACTTTTGGATTGGATTAATGTAATATTTGAGTATGGTTGGTGAGAAGTATCCTACGTGATTTTTTATTGTTGTGGCTATACCAAAAATATGATTTCCACATGCTCTCGCATGGAAATCATTCAAAATTCTCTCGGATTTTTCATGGACTAGGAACTGATGCAATATCAAGTCTACACCATGATGGTAAAGTGTGTCACCAATGATGAGGTAATTCTTATCCTAGTTGCATACACACCAATGCTCATATTGAGATAACTGAGGTTTAAAATGCCAGATTTGAAGATATACCAAGACGTTTTTGTACTATGTATCAAAAGAGTCAATAAGGAATAAAGAATCATTAGGAAATGATTAATTTACCACATATTCCCCATCCTCTCTAGGAAGCTCAAACATCAACTCCATAAAATCTAAATACTTGTCGGATTTCGAAGTGATAAACTCCAAATCAAACTCTTACAAGATAACAATCCATTTGGAATACTTTCCCCCAATCATCTAATGGGTCAAAATGTGTTGCATTAGGTTGGAGTTTGTTATGAAAGTAGTCTTCCAAGGAAGAATATAACTCCTAATACACTGGATAGAATGAACTATTTCCAAGGAAAACTTCTCAACATGTGAATACCACAATTCATGACCAACAAGGTCCTTCCTAAGGTAGTAAACCACATGCTCCTTCTGTGAAACATGTTCTTAAAAAAGAACCATATCGATTGTAGACTCAAATTTTACCAAATAAAGTAAAAAATATCTACTGCAGTCTAGAGGAATTAGTAATGGGGATGAAATCAAGGGTTTCTTCAAATATTTGAATGAGCATTGAGTTTGGTTTTCCCCTACGAAATGTACACCCTTCTTTAGAAGGTGCATGAAACCTTTTATTATGTCAATGCAATTTTATATGAACCTTCATAGAACATTTTCCTTCCCTTGCAAAATTTGAATTTGATTGATTTTACGTTGGGGAGGAAACTGGACTATCACCTCAACCTTCAATGGATCTACCATGATCCCAAATTTAAATATGATGAAACACAATAATTTATTGGAAATCACACAAAATATGTACTTTTGTGGATTCAAATAGATATTGTGATGTTGACATAAGGTGAATACAACACAAAGATGAAGTGGATGATCATCACGATGCTTGGATCGAGTGGACAAATCATCCAAGTATGCTTCAAAAATGTGTTTGATTTCATGGAAAATAAATGACATGACTCTCTAGAATGTATCCCCAACATTTTTAAGAAAAAATGTCATTTTTCGAATGGAAAGAGTACCCCAAGGATAGATAAAGGTGTTCTTATGTTGGTCCTCCAGTTTGATCTGAATTTGATTATAGTTATATCATCCATCCATGAAGGAAAATATTTCATTGTTGACACACTTATCAATAATATGATCAATGAATGGGGTGGGATAGTTCTCATTAGGGAAATCCTTCTTGAGATCCCTAAAATTAGTACAAACCCTCATAGTGCACTATTTATTCACCACTAAAATGAGATTTGAAACCCATTCGATCAAGGGAACTGAATAAATTAAGTCAACATGGAGAAAATTTTCTACCTTTTCCTTGATTCCAACTACCTTTCATGGATTAATAGGCCATAGATTTTACCAAATAGGCTTATTATCTTCATATATTTTGATTTCATGTTCGACAATTTGAGGATCAATTCCTACCATTTCCTCATAAGTCAAAGTGAAAACATCACAAAATTATTTGAACAGGGCATTATAAGGTTCAATTTATTGAGAAAATAATGAACCTATAGAGATGTGTTCATCTACACTTGGCTTCACTAAGATATCCATATGTATTTTTTCAAGATATTTTCCAAATTCCATTATGAATAAACACAATGTGTTAGAATTCCATCATTGGTGCCACCCAACTTCATCAGTTGAAACTAGGTTTTTTTTTCCAAACTCTAACTATTCCAGTTTGGAAAAAAGGATGACTAATGATGGAAATATTCCCTTTATTCATCACCCAAATTCACAGCTTCAAGGATATCTGCATCCAAAGGAAACTAAATATCCAAGAAATCATGTGAACTAGAAGGGTGGACAACCCAGATGGGCAAAGTGAATTGATCATATTCCATATCATGATGGATATTTTGCTCAGCACTGACTGATTCTAACTGGATTTACTAATAGGAAATATCTACCATGATCAATGACATACTCTCTCAAAATGAATCCACCTTGGAAGGACAAGTCACTACCAAGGATCCTAATTGATAGCTACCACGTTGAATGGAACTGAAATGGAAGCTGAGGAAAAACCCTGTGATTCAATAGCACCTGAAGAGATCATACAAACAGTAACTGAATTTGAAAAATTTAATGGTGGAGGTAAGGTGAATGTACCCATCAAAGATGAATAATTAAACATGCCAACACCCACACTATCTTACGAACTTGTGGAACCATTGAAAAATGGGATATTTGTACAAACACTAGTCCTAGAATATACCATGCAATAGGTTAATTGATCTATAGTAACCAATTTTACTTCATGAGGAAAGTGGACCCTAAAGAAATAATACAAAACTATTGTCATCGCATAGAATCAACTACACCTTAAAAAAATATTATAGTGTAGAGGAGCATCAAACTTCAACTGAAATAGTCTTTACATCTGACTCAACAGCAAAGGTGGAAATGATTCCATGGGGAATGAATGTATGGCCATAAAATTATTTCAACAAGGTTTTTAATTGGACAATGTCAAGAGAATTTAAGGCTCTCCATGATGACAAATACATGATGAAAGTGGATACTTCTTCATCAAAAACACATTGAAAGATGTTTGTCCCACGTGAATATACTTGAATTTGAAAATCTATCTAGTGGGGAATCCTATTTTTAATTTAGTCAATGTAAAATCTAATTAAATGCATATCCAAAAGATCAACTCTACCTATTGTTTCCAAAAATGGTTTAAACCATCTGGGTCAACTTTAAAGGACCTCTAGGGAAAACATAGCGCATAGTGCTTGGGATAAATCCTCAACAATATTATAATTTTGAGTTGCTTGTGCATTCAAGTTTTGTGTACACCTTTGTTTAACACCCTTAGGTGGGTGAAGCACTGTGTCAAAGGATGACTTCTCTATTTACAAAGGGCCACCAAGTTGAGATGAAGATGGATCCTTATCACAAGGAACACTCTTAGAAATCTTATAATTATGATATTTGATCTGGATATTGACACCTTTATCACACATGTTTACATTGGAATTTGTTGCATTTCCCCCTCGTTTGGATTCCCTATGTACCCCCTTGTATAGGTGGAGGGTTTGTTGGAACCATTTGTTTCTACTGCAGGGGGAAATGATTCATTAGTAGTGTGGGTTTTTTTTGGGCTCCCCATTGGGATAAGTATTGATGAATCTCATCCATATGAGAACATCAATGAGTAGGATGGTATCCATTACAAACATCACATGGAAACTTCTACTTCTTCTTCTCTTTAGTTCCTCCTAAATTTCATTTTGATTAGGGGTAGTCCCTTGCCCAAGATTAGAATTATTCTTCCTATTCTTCTTGTTTCCTTGAGGTTTCTAAGCATTCTTTATATTTTTGGACTTTATTGAATGCACGTTAGAGGTATGCATAGGGACTGTGGAATTTTGTGATGATGTCATAATTGTTTATGGATTAGAAGATATGGACATATGAATCATTTTTCATGTCAACTAGCCAACAAAAGCATGGGAAACAAAACCTACCACACCATTATCATGTGGTATCGGGGTAGGTTTGGATGGATAAATTGATAGCCTAGGAGCATGTGGTATTATATCATATAACTTACTAGACTGAGAATAAATCAAATCTAGATTTTGATCATGAAATATCAGCTTCTCTTCGATTACATCCTCTGACATAGATACATCCTTATCTATTGGAGACAATAATGACTTTGCAAGCCAATCCTATAGAAATTGATCTATAATTTTAGCTCTGATGAACCTACACCATAGTCTCCATTCATGGATATGACTGGCAGTAATCTGAAGTAAAGACGTCAAAATTTGTATCATGGTTTCATATCATATGGGAAGTTGGAAATGTGTCAAAAAAGACATCTCCAAATATGAAAAATCACTAAATGAAGCACTCGGTAATTCAATGTACCATTTTGTGGAACTTCTTGTCAAAGTTATCTAGAAAAGACAGAACCTAATGCTGTCATCCACTAATGAGTTAGATGAAAACCATAGGTGGTAAGTATTTCATGCACATAAGCATCTTATATAGGGTTTCTCTCAAACTTGGTAATATCTAATGGAAATTTTGTAGATATTTTTGGCCATGTGAGTTGATGCTTGATGGGGTCATTTGTCAATCGAGATAGATATGGTAAATTCAAAGTAGAAAATAAAGGTAAATTTTCTTGGAAAAATGCTTGTGATGGATTGATAAAAAAAACCTTGTGATCCTAATGGAATTATATATCCCCCCATACTACATTGATCCAGATTATTTTGTGAACGACATGAAGGAAAAAATATAACAAATATATACAATGAAATACACAAAAATATTGCAAAGAACGAAGAAATGCAGTGAACCCCAAATTCTATTAATGAATAAGATAGAAAAACAATATAGAACACAAACTGGTAGAATGGGGTAGCTTATATCTGAAAAGAAAGAGATGTTGGCTTCGTTTCATTCACAAGAATATTTACATCACATTCCATTGCATGCTTAAAGAGCCTCCTTCACCTTAATTATATATGAGAGGGTGAGATGAGAAAAATTCCCATGATGCATGTGGGATAAATTAATCTAAGTTTATGAAATGCCATAGGCATGTAAAACACTAGGACTTCTGAGTACTACTCTAGCCAAAGTACGCTTAACTGCGGAGTTTTAATGGGATCTGGTGCACTAACGCTATGTTGTATGCATGTACATAATACCACTAGGAAATCATTACATGATGTTTGTAATTAACAAATGAAGATGGTATTACACTCCATTCCCTATCAAAAGGGTGAATATCATGGTTTATCAAAACCATAGTATTGAAATGTTGATTTAGTGGAAAAGTTGGTTGGCCATCGAGATCTGCATGGATCATTCCTCCCCCCTTAGGAAGCAATGGTCTCCATTGCGTCAATTTCCCTTGGGATATAGGGAAACTTCTACTGAATATGAACCTTGGTGAGTCACTTTCCTTGTTGAAGTAGATGTCATTCTTGTATGTTTCCCATGGAAGGATGTCATGAACCTGTTGGGGGTGTTGGATACATTAAACAGATCTAGTTGCATGATCTGCCTTGGTATGAATTTGGGAGGACTCTATCAGTGAAGATGTAGCAAGAAGAGTTATATCAATGGGGGCCAATGGTTGGAACCCCAAGCACATCTGAAAAGGTTCGTGGCCAATAGAGATATATTGAACATATGTAAGACTCTCATTCTCTTCGTGCTCCTCCACAATCCCATTGACATGCTTATGATGGATAGAAACTTCTTGGGCCAGGGCTGTAATGGTCACAATGACCTCTTGTTCACCGTTGGACTGGATTGTGAAGAGGGAAAACTTTGTGGTCTAAGAGATTGCTTTGCGACATTGTTTTTATGAGATCAATGGAGTGGTAGTAGTCAGAGCTACCTCTGGTACCATGTAGAGATGACCTCCTAGAGTAAAAATGACACTGCAGGATCGAGACTTATTGATAGCGTGACGTTTCCACATATATGGTTGTCCTAAAAGAACATCACAAAATTCAAGTGGGGCAACATCACACACTACCTCATCCTTGAAGGGATTGATTCCATAGGACAAGCAACATTGTTGGCTGATGCAGATGTCTCGTCCCCGACTCAACCATCCGATGGTGTATGGTTAGGGGCATGGCATCGTTGGAAGTTTCAATCTCTTGACAACCTTGACTAATATCGGGTTCTTCTGAATCCCATTGTCAAAAATGAAATGAAGTGGGGTCCCCTTTACCCACATCTGCAAGTGGAAGAGGCACTCCCCTCCTTAAGATCCTATGGTTCTTCTAGTTGTATTGGTGTGGCCATGATGGTAGCAATGGGTTCTTCATGGATGATCTGTTTCCCTTTATTTTTCTATGAACCAAATTCTGAGTCAGGTTTTGATTCTTTTTCTTTGAGCTTGGCCACAAATGATTGTTTCGAGCGAAATTCATCGGTGTTGTGCCAAGGGATTTTGTGGAACTCACACTACTTTCCAATGTCTTTATTAAAATTCTCGTTACCTGTATTTTCCTGCGTCTTGGACCAGATCTCTGAAGGTTGGCCTTCCTTTTTCTATCTTTCTTTTGTCCTGTGAGTTAGGGTTTCCTTTTCCATGCTTCTATTGTGGCGTATTTTAAAACTTGAACTCCCACTTACTATGTTGCTTGAATTTTTGTTTGATTTTAACTACATATTGATAAGCAGCTCCCAGTGAGGAGATGTACAAGAAATCCATCTCTGTTTGGATGTACATGTTTAGACCACTGCAATACTTCAAAACCATGTGTTTCTTGGAGTCTTTGATACCCAAATTTGAACACAAGGTATGAAATATGTTAGTGTACTCTGACACTGTCTGGTCTCTTTTATGATGCACAGTCATCCATATCATGTACTGGTCATCATAGTTTCTGATAGGGTATAAATCCTCCTTTAGGGCATCTGCAAAGGCCTCCCAAGTGGGTTCTCTCCCGAATGGTGTAGATTCATCCACGATGTATCTCTCCTAGTAACCTTCCCACCAAGCTCTAACATGGGGAAGGGATTTAAGGAGCATGAAGGTGATATTTTCCCTATCATAAAAAATTTGGACAAAGTAATAACCTTCTAGAAAATTCATCCATTTTTCTAGAGCATATGCATCTATATGGCCTTCAAATAAGGGGATATCAAAATTGACTTGTAAATTTAAGGGTGTCGTACCTCCGAAATGGGTGTTTGTCAAAGATGCATTGGTTGCCACCATCGGTAGTCTTCAAAGGATCTGAGTGAAGTTATCCATCATCTCGTTCCTCTATCACACGTCGGATTCCTCGAGCAATGTCTTGAAATGATCTCCTACTCTATCATCTCTCTTTTCTTCCACCATGGGAGGTCTCTTGGGTTGGTGAGAGAGGTTGTCCTCAAGTGAAACTAGCTTGAGACCCAACTCTCTATACCTTGACCTCGTCGGGGACCTACTCTGAGAAATGACAAGGAGCAGACTGCTCTGATACCACTCATCCATATTATTTTGAGAATGACGTGAAGGCATAAATATAATAGAGAGATACAATGAAATACAAAAAATATAGCAGATAACGCAGAAATACAATGCAACCTAACTTCTATTAATGAATAAGATAGAAAGACATTGTAGAATACAAAATGGAAGAATGGGGTAGTTTATCTCTGAAAAGAAAGAGATGATAGTTATGCTTCATTCATAAGAAGCTTTACATCACACTCCATTGCAAGCTTAAAGGGCCTCCTTAACCTCAATTATATATGAGAGAGTGAGAGGAGAACAATTCCCATGATGCATGTGGGATAAATTAATATAAGTTTATAAAATTCCATAGGCATGTAAAACAATAGGACTTCCCAAGTGGTCACCCATCCCAATACTACTCTAGCCCGAACACACTTAATTGCGAAGTTCTAATGGGATCCCTATAAACAATAGGACTTCCCAAGTGGTCACCCATCCCAGTATTACTCTAGCCCGAACACACTTAATTGCGAAGTTCTAATGGGATCTGGTGCATTAACACTATGTTGTAGGCATGTACACA
This sequence comes from Picea mariana, assembly GCA_032191745.1. Classification (NCBI taxonomy): domain Eukaryota; kingdom Viridiplantae; phylum Streptophyta; class Pinopsida; order Pinales; family Pinaceae; genus Picea; species Picea mariana. The sequence goes on from JASDQU010101990.1 coordinate 166,980, forward strand.
AGAACACTAGGAAATCATTACATGATGTCTGTAATTAAGAAATGAAGATGGTATTACATTCCATTCCCTATCAAAAGGGTGAATATCATGTTTTATCAAAACCATAGGTTCAAAATGTTGATTCAGTGGAAAAAGATGGTTGGCCGCCAAGATCCACCTGGATCATACACACCCTAGGGAAATTGATTCCCCTAGTGGTGGTAGAAGCACTGGATGTTGGGATAGATCTAGTATTAAAAATCCAACCAAAAGGAAAACCATTGTTAGGTATTTCCATAATACCTATGGGTGTATCTGAAATAAGTGGGAACCTGCTTCTAGTAGTAAAACCAAGGTTTTATCCCTCACTAAAAACAAATATGAACATAGGAATTGATGGATTAATAGTGGTAATACTAAATAATGGTAAATTAGTGGAGGGAAGAGTTATGACCAGTGGAATTTTTAATATTTGGTTGATCAAACTATAAGAGGATTTAGAATATAATGGATAAGAAACACAATTAATTTGATAGAAGAGAAGAGAAGAATAATCATAAGAGAAAATTAATTCTCATTAACCTCTAAAATAAGAATACTCATCCAAGAATGAATGAATACTAACTGCAATGCAATGAAATTGAATGTAATATATAAGAATTAGTCATGCAACTATGATAGGCTTAACTACATGCAAAGCATGAGAGAAAATTCCCTAATTAGCCAATGTGATTTCATGAGGGAGAGTTAACTTGGTTTTTATTAGCAAAGTGGAGTGAACTAGATTATGCATGCAAAGTGGAGTAAACTAACTCCTACAAAATAGGGTCTACTCATGCAAGCATGCATTTATTTATAGAAAATAGGAATTATCCCTACAATGGAGAAAACAAACACTCTAGCTCCTAGAAAATAGAAGTTGACCCTAAAATTGAGGAATGAATCTCTCTTATCCATAGAAGGGCAAAATTTACCTAAGATAAAAGTGGAATTTACCACAGGTGGTTTACAAGCGCCATGGTATTACATATGATGAAGCTCTAGTGTGCTCTAGGAGAGAGATCATTATGCATGTGAGGGAAAATGATGCATGTACATAAACACCCCCCTTAATCGTATGTCAGGTGAGTATGATGCATGAAAAAAATAGGGTCCCAATAGTATGAATCCATATCAAGTACCTAAGTACAAAAAAATATCCCCAAAAAGTGAGGAAATAGGGAAAACCAAGTGGGAATAACCACCCCCCCCCCAAAAAAAAAAAAAAGAGAGGATAGTGTTGAGTAGACTAAGAATCCTGCTCTAAAGTAGATGTTGTCTTCACTCCCTAGTGAGATTGTAACTATGTGAACTTCTTCTCAGTGAACGATTTGGTAAACATGTAGATTTCTGCAAGGATTTGGTGATGTGAATGTAACAACACAATACCCACCTCTACACATAGTTGTTGGACATCTTTGTTCACATACTCCCCCCATTGTCTATATGCAATATCTTGATTCCCTTTCCTAACTACTTCTTGGAAATAGCTTTGATGTCTCTAAAACAATAAAAAACCTCTAATTTTTTCTTGAGGAAGTATACCTAGGTTTACCTTGACTAGTCATCAATGAAATTCAAAATATACTTGGCCCTGCTCATGGATGGCTGAGGAAATAAAATAAGTTTCTCTTCCTTCTTCTATATTTCACATAATTTGAGCTAAATCAATAGTCATTTAAACTTGGTGAATAAATCTTGGATAGTGTAAAAGCTTCTTCGACTCAAACTGATGAGCTCATTCTCCAACTGATGTCCTCTCAACACATCATACTTCCTGAAGATTCTTTCCATCTTGGTCAGACTTTATTAGGGGTATTTGTATATTTGATGTGGAATAAGAGGTTAGGAGAAATAGAGAGACATAACAATCCATATTCTTAATCCATTTGATTAAACCATTTGGCCTTTTCAATAGTGGAATTCGGTTTGATCTCAATTCCCATTGTGATATTGTATAGGTCTTTACTCTGCAAGTGAATAACTACATTTTTCTTCCATTCATAGTAGTTGAATGATGCGAGGATAAAAATGTTGAAATTGATCTACCCTGTTTGGTTCGCTCTAATTTTTTTCTTTCATCTAAAAACATGTATACTACTCCCTTAGTTTCAAACTTTCTCTGATATGATGTAAGATTCGGATTATAAACTTGCAAGAGGATCTAGAATATGATTGAGAAGAAATACAATTAATTTGAGAGAAGAGAAGAATATTCATAGGAGCAAAGTAATTCTCATTAAACTCAAAGAAGAATAATCATACAAGGATGAATGAATACTCATTACAATACAATGCAATTGAATGCAACATACAAGAATTGGTCATGTACCTATGCTAGGATTAACTACATGCAAAGCATGAGAGAACATTCCCTAATTAGCCAATGCACTTTCATGAGGGAGTTAACTTGGCTTTTACTAGCCAAGTGGAGTAAACTAGCTCATGCATGGAAAGTGGAGAAAACTTTCTCCTACAAAATAAGGTTTACTCATGAAAGTGGGGACTTACTCCTAGAAAATAGGAATTATACCTACAATGGAGGAAAGAAGTACTCTAGCTCCTAGAAAATAGAATATGACCCTAGAAATAATGAGTGAAGGGATCTCATCACTAGAAAGGTGGAATTTACCTAAGATAAAAGTGAAATTAACCAATGGTGGTTTATGATCCCATGGTATTTTCTCATTTTATTACATATGATGAAGATCAAGAGCACTATACGAGAGAGATAATTGTTATTGGAGAAATATCACCAGTATAGTAAGTAGATCTCCCTAGGACCTTCCTATTGATCCTAGACAGACAATGGGGCTAGACTCCTATGGCTTTCTTAGACTCAAGAAAATGGATTCACAATTAACCTAAGGAGTAGTAGAGATAGCATACCTTTCACTCTAGGTTGTCCTTTGTATATCTCGACTGATGCATATCTGAAGTTCCAAATCCAATCTTTGCAATCTGGTTCTTGCACACAAAAGACAAACAATGCATTTCTATCTCTCTGCTTGGCATTAGAATCCTATATAAAACTTGAATACAACATGATCTATAATGAAATAAACTAGATTCAAACATTTGTAATGGAAATACAAACATGTTCGGGGGGGGAACCAAAGATCTATTCATTAACATGAAGAAATTACATCAAATTCATACCTTATATGTTGATACATCATCCTTGACTCCTTGCTCTTTGCTTCTCCTCATCTTCTTAAACAAACTAGGCAATCTGATTCTAGTTGTTCTGAATAGGACAAGAACCTCTACAATTGGAAAACATAACTCTGCAAATGATTCTTCCTCTTTCTTTCTCAATAATTGCATTCTTTATATAGATCACTGGAATAGGACAGGGAGAGCTTCTAGATCTTCTAGAACCCAATAGAGACTCAAATGATGTGAGTTCCTAGGATCATGCCATGAATGTACAACTCATCCATCATTATCTCTTTGTAACTCCACCAATCTAGAAGTTTAAAGGGATCATCTCTTGTTGCACTATAAATGAAAAGTGACTATCATCGCATGATGTCTACGATAGGTCCCACGATGACCCTAAAAAAAGTCCCAAATCTTGAGCAATAAATGTGCTTTGACTTTCATCTTTTGTTGGATTCCCTTCTCGTCATGTAGGGTGGAAATTAAGGTTATAACATATGCCCCTTAATGTGTGAGGTTAGGAAAGGAATGGATGACCGAAGCACATTACAATAAAATAATGTCCATGTGAGGCAACATAAGGAGAGAGCAACGAAGGTTCAAAAGTCAAAGAGTTCCTACAATAAGACACCAAGGATGAATGCATATATAGACCATCCCCTAGATAAACATACTCATACTTTGAAGAGCATGGTTACCAAACAATACACTGTAGATCTGTGACATGAAATGCAAGACCATGTACAAAAAAGAATACTCGGTGGATCCATGTCATCAGTGATATCATAGCCATGAAAAAATACAATGTGGATCTATGTCATGTTTAAAATCATATCCACCAGCAAATATGTTATGATCCAACACCTTAAAAATGATAAAAAAAAATCAAGAATTACAGTCCACTTCGAGGGGGAAACCTCCTTTTACAATATTTCCACTTCATAATACAATATGAGATGAGATAAGATTATTCTAATAATATATCTCCTTGATATATATATATATATATAGGAGACAAAGGGGTGCAATTATGATGAAAAGGAGCAATTGAAGGGTTCTAGCCGACCTCCAAATATAACACTAGAAATGTAATAATTCAATATATAGGAATTAATAAGGGGTTTGATACATAACATGGGGCTTTGTATAGGGATTTAACATGCCCTTCCCCTTATACAAAGCCCCTACTCTGGAAGATCCCATGTCACCTCTTCCACTAGCAGGTTCTTCCATTTGACGAGGTACTCTGTAATTCTCGATTTATTTGCTGCTTAATTCTTGTTTCAAGGATTTTTTTTGGCTCTAGTATGATTTTCCCTTCTTCATTGATCTCTCGTAAAATAGTTTGGATTTGGATCTTGTTTCTAATGACCTTCTTTAATAAATAAACATGGAAGACTGGATGTACACGTGAAGATGGAGGCAAGTCCAATTTGTAGGCCCTACTTCCAATTCTTTGCAAAACCTTATAGGGGCCATAATATTTGGGTGATAATTTATTGTCCTTCTTTTGTTTCTTGAGGGACATCTGTTTGTATGGTTGTAGCCTTAAAAATACCCAATCCCCTACTTCAAATTATCTTTCATTGTAATGTTGATTTGCTTGTTGTTTCATCCTATTTTGTACCATAACCAAGTTGTATTTCAATAGTTTGAGGACCTCTTGTTGGTTCCCTATGTGGTCCTCCACTGCTTGAACCTTTGTATTCTCTTTCAAGGGTGATGTGATGGATGGGGGATGATATCCATAAAGTGATAGAAATGGGGACATTTTTTATGAAGTATGGAAGAATGTGTTGTACCACCAGTCCACCAAGGGTAACCATTTGACCCATTGTGCCTATTTATCAGATGAAAAGAAATGAAGATGTTCTTCTAGACATTTATTAACAATCTCAGTTTTCCCATCGAATTGAGGGTGGTAAGATGAGATGTGAGCCAATTGAGTGCCCAAAAAATAAAATAATTTTGTCCAAAAATTTTCCGTGAAAATTGGATCTCTGTCACTTACAACAATCTTGGGGACTCCGTGTAGATTTTGAATTGTTTCCATGAATGTTGTGGCTATTGTACTTGCTTTAAAATGATGAAAAAGAGGGAACAAATGGACATACTTTTTAATTATATCCACCACTACCATGATGAAAGTATTTCCTTTGGATTTGGGTAAACCTGTAATAAAATCCATTGAAACTTCTTCCCAACGTTGACTTGGTATAGCTAATAGTTCTAGGAGACCTGAAGTCTTGATTGTCTCTCCCTTATTATGTTGGTAGATCAAACATTCATGCACAAATTTTTGAACATATTTTTTAAAACCTTCCTAGAATAAAATCCTTCTTGATCATGTGGTATGTTTTTAAGAATCTTGAATGTCCCCCTATAGGAGAAGTGTGCAATTCTAGAAGGACCTTTTGTTTGAGTTGGGAATTATTACATAAATATAGGTGATGATTATACCATAGAAAATAATTATTCCATACAAAATTATCTACTGAATTGGGTCCTCATATAGTTGTTGAATGATCTTGTATACCTGTTAATATTGCTTCCATTCTATGCTTGCTTCCTCCACCCAATCAGATTGCGGAATATAGATAACACAGGGTGAACCTTTTGTTTTGAATTCTTTCCTTGAAAGGGCATCTGCCACAACATTATGTTTTCCTTTTTTTTAGATAATTTCGAGTCATAACCTAACATCTTTGTAACGCATTTGTGTTGCTCTTTTGAATATAATTGTTTCTCTAAGAAGTACTTCAAACTATCATGATCTATTTTTAATTCGAAGTGTCTTTCTATTAGGTAAGGGTGGTAGTTTTGAGCGACATTTATTATGGCCAACATTTATTTTTCATAAATGGGTTTGACTAATTTTTTTCCTTTAAGTTGGATGCTTTAAAAGGCAAGGGGCCTCCCTTCTTGCATTAACATTGCACCAATTCCATGGCCTGAGACATCACACTCCATTATAAATGTTTTTGTAAACTCAAGTGTGGCCAAGACGAGAGTTGTACACATAGCCCCCTTAAGTTTTTCAAAAGCTTTGGTTGCTTCTTCGGTCCAAGAAAATGCTTCCTTATTTAATAATTTTTTTATAGGTGCTTATATCTCACCATAGTTCTTAACAAAATTGCAGTAATATCTTGTCAATCCTAAGAATCCTCTAAGTTTCTTAAAGGTTTTGGGAATCGACCATTCCCTCGTAGCTTTAATTTTGTTAGGGTCCACTTTTACAACTTCATGATCTGAAATTTTTACTTGATCTTTAACCATTACTTGCATGTGAATTTCTTAATTGTTAACCATCTTTATGAATGCAAAATTAAAGAACATTCATCAACACATAAACATGTAAGCATACTATCTAAGAACAAGAATTGGTAACGGAGTTCACCAGACTTCCTGGCTACCTCTCCGGGCCACTTTCCAAATGGGAAGGCCGATAGATTAAGTATTCAAATGCTTACAAAATGACTTTTGAGTTCTGTCTGTCATATACAGTAACAGACTTCAACAAGAGCTGCAAGATGAAATTCTGAGACTTTTAAATATAAACATGGATACCTTTATGTGTATCTGGAAGGTTTTGTGAGCACTTTTCTGTATGGATGCCTGAATGCAAAAACTGAAGCTGGATCTGGAATCCTTGCGAAAAATAGAAACTTTTGAGTATAAACTTGATATATTTCTGAAACTGGACTCTGAATGCCCTTTTTGACACTATTCCCAATCTGCCCCTGATTGTACAGTGCGTACGACCTCGGATGTGTGCCAATTCGGTACCACCTCAAACTGTGTGCAATTACCACCTCGGTCTATGTGCAAATTCACTTCAATCACTGTGCAACGTCACCTCGATCTGCATGCTTGTCTCTGCCTGCGTCAAAACTCATTCTCCCTCCTCGAAATGCATGCCCATGCTCCATTTAAATAATAAAAAATAATGGGTTATGGGGGGTGTGAGCTATGGGCCACGCGCCCTCCAAAATCCCCCATATCTCTGCATCTTTTTAAGTTATTTGTGCCATTACTTGCCATGTCCCATGGCGGTGGCACATTGGTAGCTTTGGTAGTTATGGGGGCGGAAATCCCGGGGTCAAAACCACGGGCTTCCCCTCATTGGCGATGTGTTATATGTTTGTTTTACATATGGTAATATGCATGGTTTTAATACTATGGTTACGCAACTTTGGGTTTTAATACATTTGTATATGTGACATGGTATAGTTCAAACACATATTTCGGGCGCACTATGTTTTAAACATATGGTATAGTATTACATATGTTTTATATGATTTTAATACCCATTATGTTATATGGTGTGTTTGGCTATGGTTTGACATTTGGATTTAATATTATATTTTGGGTTTTTTTCATACAGTTTTGATATCCATTTAAATACCCCTTGACTACCCCTTTTTTTCAAACCAAATCATATTTAACCTCTTTTTTAACCATTTTTAAACTATCTTTGACGAAACTTTTATTGCTTATATCTTTGTCACCTGGAGGCCGTTTTCCCTTAAACGAACATCACTGGAAAGATGTTGACGAGCTCTTCCACTTTGTAAGCTTTACTTTGCCATTTGAATACTTTAACTCTATCTAATTTTGAGATGATCCACCTGGATCAAACCTTCCCACTGGAAAACTTTTTGACCACAAAAAGTATGAAATCGTTCAAACATGAAGTGAGGGCATGATCTCCCCACTTGACCTGTATCACCTATCCATTCTTCCTAGAATCTATACATCTGACTCAAAAATACCACAATCAACACTGCACTGATATTGTTAAGCACATTAATCACATCTTCATTCAACATTGTCGGACCTAACCACATACTACTGATGAGTAATAAGCTGAATATAAACATTGAACCTGTGAAAGAGATTGTACTCAAACCATGCTAACTTTTAACCATAGAAACACTATCAACCAAAACAGGTGCATTGTAGTGAAATGACACTTCTTTTTCATGCTTAGGATTCTTTTCTTCCTTACATTGTATAGAGATAAGTGCCAAATTCCGACTTGCATTAACAACCCTTTTTAATTGTTGTGTAGTGTCCAATGATTTGTTGTTTTTGAATGAATGTGAATGCACTATGTACTCAATTTATTATTTAAACAAGTGATATTGATTATGTTCTCGATAGAAGATCGCTTTTCGATCATATAAGTACGGACTACCCAACACAATTCCACAGATATCTAGTGGGACCACATCAAATTCAATCTCATCTACAAACTTAGATGTAATTGCAAACTTTAGATCACATTGTTGTGTTACTTGTCATCTTTTATCTTTGCATACCCAGCCTAATGGATAAGGTTTCTTGTGTGGTTTTGTTGCTAATCCCAATTGCTTAACTACTTCTTCTGAAATAAGATTAACTTGAGATCCACTATCTATGAGTGTGTCAACCTTTGTTTGTTTTGTAATCACTCTTATATGAAACAATGCATTCCTCTTTCTATCCTTAGAATTGTCATCATTTTTAGAAGTAGAAGCACATGCAAAACCAATGTTAGAATCATTATCAACAATAGATTTACCTTTCACACCTACGATTGTTATCTTTGTTTCGTCCTCAGAATCTGATCCAAGGTCCTCAATGATAACCATCGTTGTTTGCTTCCCCTTCCAATCCTTAAACCACTTTGGTTTCATTTCAAGATGTGGTTTCCAACACTTTGCCTCTTCATGTTCTTGCTTTTTACAATGCGAGTATGTAGGTCTCTCATCACCCTTCTTCATTGTAGCTGCTTCTTTTGCCTAGATGGATTCAACTGAAGAAACATCATGAACACTCTTTCCTTTTGACTCAATGTGAGTTGCTTGAACACACACCTCGTCAAGGTTATTCGGATTAAACATCAATATCATATGACGTAAATAAGTATGCAATCCTTCTATATATTTGAGAAGAGTTTCCCGAGTGTAGAGAGGTATACCAAGTATCAATGCTCTTTTTCGAAATTCTTGTGTGTATTCTTGCACACTTTGTCCCTTACTTTGTCTGAAATTCTGCCAATCCATCATAACTTGCTGCATATACCCTAATGGATAAAATTGATTTTTAAGTGTTGAAGTGAACTCATACCAAGAGGAAACGATTTTTCCTTTTGTGGCAAGATCCTCTTGAGATCTGCTTTCCCACCAAATGAGAGCAGTCCCTCCAAGTCAGAGAGAAGCCAACTGAATTTTAACAGCATCTTTAGTAAACTTTTGAATCCTACAATAAACTTCAATTTTACGGATCCAATTATCCAATTGTTCAGCATTAAGCTCTCCATGATACATAGGTAATTCAAACTTAATATCAAGCTTTAAATGATGCATATTAGTATCAACTTTTGTTTTTTGTTTTTCAAATGGAGAAGGAATAGAACCATCAAGAAGAGATGGAGAAGTTGGTGGAGTTTTAGGGGGTTCCTCGTCACCTCCTTTTTTCTTATCTTCTGTATGAGATGGTCCACCTTGTTCACCTTTCTTTCGATTTTGATAGAGCTCCTCTACCATCGTTTGCATTCTCATGAAAGCTTTCAGAAATTCCTCTTCAAAAGGGATAGAAGAAACTGCTTCTTCTCCTTTTGGTGAAGACATCCTTCCTCTTCTTGAACCAATCTTTGGATCAAACTCTTCAAATTCTCCTTCACCATGCTGAATCCTGGATCTTGTTAACATTAACTCACAAAGCAATGGTTAACCTCGCTCTGATACCAACTTGATTTGAAATTTTTACTTGATCTTTAACCATTACTTGCATGTGAATTTCTTAATTGTTAACCATCTTTATGAATGAAAAATTAAAGAACATTCATCAACACATAAACATGTAAGCATACTATCTAAGAACACGAATTGGTAACGGAGTTCACCAAACTTCCTGGCTACCTCTCCGGGCCACTTTCCAAATGGGAAGGCCGATAGATTAAGTATTCAAATGCTTACAAAATGACTTTTGAGTTCTGTCTGTCATATACAGTAACAGACTTCAACAACAGCTGCAAAATGAAATTCTGAGACTTTTAAATATAAACATGGATACCTTTCTGTGTATCCAGAAGGTTTTGTGAGCACTTTTCTATCTGGATGCCTGAATACAAAAACTGAAGCTGGATCTGGAATCCTTGCGAAAAATCGAGACTTTTGAGTATAAACTCAATATATTTATGAAAATGGACTCCGAATGCCCTTTTTGGCACTATTCCCAATCTGCCCCTGATTGTATAGTACTTACAGCCTCGAAATGCGTGCCAATTCGGTACCACCTCGAACTATGTGCAAATACCACCTCGAACTATGTGCAAATACCACCTCGATCTACGTGCAAATTCACTTCGATCACTGTGCAGGATTTGCATCCCTGTCTTTGCCTGCATCAAAACTCATTCTCCATCCTCGGGATGCGTTCCCATGCTCCATTTAAATAATAAAAAATAATTGTTTTGGGGGGTGTGAAGTATAGGCCACGCACCCTCTGAAATCCCCCATATCTCTGCATCTTTTTAAGTTATCCGCGCCATTACTTGCCATGTCCCATGGCGGTGACGCATTGGTATCTTTGGTAGTTATGGGGGCGGAACTCTCGAAGTCAAACCCGCGGGCTTGCCCTTGGCCCGATTTGTTATATGTTTATTTTACATATGATAATATGCATGGTTTTAATACTATGGTTGCGCGACTTTGGGTTTTAATACATTTGTATATGTAACATGGTATAGTTCAAACACATATTTCGGGCGCACTATGTTTTAAACATATGGTATAGTTTTACATATGTTTTATATGATTTTAATACTCATTATGTTATATGGTGCGTTTGGCTATGGTTTGACATTTGGATTTAATATTATATTTTGGGTTTTTTTCATATAGTTTTGATATCCATTTAAATACCAAGGGGATGCCTCAGTGGTGGCAAGAGCTAGGGCTTTGACCACCCCTTTTTTTCAAACCAAATCATATTTAACCTATTTTTTAACCATCTTTGACGAAACTTCCATTGCTCATATTTTTGTCACCTAGAGGCCATTTTTTCTGAAACGAACGTCACCGGAAAGTTGCTGACGAGCTCTTCCACTTTGTAAGCTTTATTTTTCCATTTGAATACTTTAACTCTATCGAATTTTGAAATGATCCACCTGGATCACTTCATGAGATACAATATGACCCAAATATTCCACTTCTTGAGCCCCAAAGGCACACTTGGAGGGATTTTCATAAACTTGTTTCTCTTATAATAGTTGTAATACTCTATCAACATGGTGTACATGCTATTCCACAATATTTTTGTAGATTAGTATGTCATCAAAAACTACTAACACAAATTTTCTAAGGAAGAGATTGAAAATAGAATTCAACAAGCTTTGAAATGTTGAAGGTGCATTAGCAAGTTAAAATGGCATAACCAAAAACTCATAATGACCTTCATGTGTTCTAAAATATGTTTTAGGAATGTCTTCCTGCATCATTCTAATTTGATGATATCCTAAATGAAGATCCAACTTAGTAAATAATTTTTCTCCAAGCAATTCATCTAATAATTCATCAATGACAGGGATAGGAAACTTATCTTTGATGGTCATTTTGTTGAGTTGTCTATAATATGGACACATATGCCATGAACCATCCTTTTTGTAACCAACACCACTGGTGAAGAGAAGGAACTTTGGCTAGGTTGAATGATGTTAGCCTCTAACATATCCTGGATCATGTGCTCAATATCACTCTTTTGTGCATGTGGATACCTGTAAAGCCTAATGTTATGTGGTACACTTCCTGGTTGCAAATGGATAGCATGGTCATGATCTCGAACATGACCCAAATATTCCACTTCTTGAGCCCCAAAGGCACACTTGGAGGGATTTTCATAAACTTGTTTCTCTTCGAATAGTTGTAATACTCTATCAACATGGTGTACATGTTATTCCCCAATATTTTTTGTAGATTAATATGTCATCAAAAACTACTAACACAAATTTTCTAAGGAAGGGATTGAAAATAGAATTCAACAAGCTTTGAAATGTTGAAGGTGCATTAGCAAGTTAAAATGGCATAACCAAAAACTCATAATGACGTTCATGTGTTCTAAAATATGTTTTAGGAATGTCTTCCTGCATCATTCTAATTTGATGATATCCTAAACGAAGATCCAACTTAGTAAATAATTTTTCTCCATGCAATTCATCTAATAATTCATCAATGACAGGGATGGGAAACTTATCTTTGATGGTCATTTTGTTGAGTTGTCTATAATCTGGACACATATGCCATGAACCATCCTTTTTGTAACCAACACCACTGGTGAAGAGAAGGAACTTTGGCTAGGTTGAATGATGTTAGCCTCTAACATATCCTGGATCATGTGCTTAATATCACTCTTTTGTGCATGTGGATACCTGTAAAACCTAATGTTATGTGGTACACTTCCTGGTTGCAAATGGATAGCATGGTCATGATCTCAAACGGTGGAAGACCCTTCGGAATTTCACCAAATACATTGGAATGATTGTTGATAACTATTTGGAGATACGATGGGGTAGGGGAAATAGATGTTTAACATCAAGTGAGAATAATTTTGCAATTACACCTTGGTGTCCATTTTTGAGTAATTGTTTCATTCTATTAGAGCTTATCACTTTAGAGGTTTTCCCTTGGATACCTCTAAGCTCAATTTCCTTTCCATTTAAGGAAAATTTCATGAAAATATCTTGAAAATTAAAGGCCATTGTTCCCAATGATTGTAACCATTAGACCCCTAATACAACATTGGCACCCCCCATTTGGATGGAAATCATGGGGCTATCCAGAAAATAATCCCCCGTGTTGAGCTTAATACTATGAAATTTCCATGAAAAATTTATGGTACCTCCATTTGCAATCATTACTTGAAACTCTGGTGTGGAATATACAAAGCAATTGAGATCTTTTGCTAATTTGTAATTGACGAAATTATGGGTACTACCGGAATTAATCAATATTGTTACCCTTTTATTTTTTATGTATCCTTGTATATTGAGGGTTTGTGGAGTATTGATGTTGGTCAATGCATGACAACATATTGTTGGAGCAGTTTCTTCTAGATATGGATATTGTGGAGGTTCCAATTCCTAATTCCTAATTTTCTTCCTCTTCACTTCTTCTCACCTCAATTATTCCCCTTACTATACTTGTTGTCACAATTGAAACATAGTCATTTTTGTCTTATTTCATCCATCTGTTGAGGTGTCAACCTTGTTGGTTGTGGTACACTATCTTCTTCCTCTTCATAGTCTATGTAGAATAATTTCTTCTCACCGCATGTATGCCCCTCACTGTATTTGCTATCACAATTGAAACATAGTCCTTTTGCTCTTATTTCATCCATTTGTTGAAGTGTCAACCTTGTTGGTTGAAGTATGCTTGTCTTACTACCCCCAAAATGATCTCTGCTTGTGTATGCTCCAATGGTATATTTGTGTGTAGCCTTATTTTTGGCTTGAATATGACGATAATTTTGCATGGCTTCCATAATATTTATAGGATGTATTCAGAAAATCTCATGTTTGATGTCTTATTTTAATCCACCCATGTAAGCTTCCAACAATTCTTGGTCACTTATGTCCTCCACCCTTGTGGCCAATCCCTGGAATTTTGAATTATAATCTCCAATATCACCTAAGTGCTTGATTCTTATCAATTGACTGAAGTAGTCCTATTCCCACACTTTCCCATATTGTGCTTCTAAGTCTCTTGTAAATAAACCCCAAGTACAAAGATAAAGAGGGGGTTTCCTTTTCACTATCCATTGATACCATTGATATGGTTTTATCTCAAAGTTCAAAGTTGCTATGTGAATATTTTTCCTATCATCCATAACATTATGTAGTTCAAAATATTGATCCAATTGGTTCACCCAGGTAAATACCTTTGCTCCATCAAACTTCTTTAATTCGATATTGGGAAAGTTGAATTTAGGACCCCAACCATATTTAATTCCACTATTAGAGTTAGATTTTGTAATACCCATAGGTTGAACCCCAATTGTAATATAAATGTAAATGTACATATATGCTGGTGAGTCATGGGTGCATAAGGTTTGGGTGCATTTTAGTGCACGCGAACCAAGGGAATATTTTGCACCTGTTTCATAAATTTTCACACACCTGGGTAAGTGTGCGAGGATTGATTCAAAGTGTGCACCAGACTATGTATGTAGCTAGAATATTTTGGGGTTGGAGAGCCTTTGTATATATATATTGAGGCCAGAGTGCTTGCAGGGTTATTAGGTTGGAGAGCCTGGATTGTGACAAAGGCCAGTGCACCTACTTTTGTAAAATGTAATTGCAATCAGATATTAATAAAACATATCACTGCGCATAGACCAATCAGTGAAAAGAGATGGGGGGCTTAAACTCTAGTAGAATGGGAAAGAGATGTGAAGCTTAAATGGAATATATTTATCCTAAGGTCCTAAGGGATGGGGACAAGTCACCAAGTGGAGCGAAGCTAGTTATTAAGGTGACAAGTGTCCAGTTATAATCATGCAAATATATTTTTGGGACTTAGTGTATTTCAGGGAGAAACTCATTCCTTCATCATACAGACCAACTTTCCTCTGCTAAGCATCTCTATCTCGCTATAACTTTCTACCATCACGTAACCCTATATTTGGGGAGGCATGTGTGCTATTGAAGAGTTGGTTTGTTAGGATCGTGTGCTATTGAAGAAGTAGGTTGTCAGGCCCGTGTTGGACAAATAAGTGGGTTGTCAAGCCCGTGTTGGACAAAGAAGTTTTGGCATCAACAACTGGATTATATATGTCGTATAATTGCATGTTTGTTGCATATGCAGGACATGGACCATGACAGTTTATATGTGTTTATATAGTGTTCAAATTGTGAATGCTTATGCTATTTATTTTTATGGAATTGGTACATAATTATGTTGGGTTGTGCATGTATTGTTAGTTTTGCATAATTATTGTAGATGTAGAGCATGGTAGTTATTAAGTGTTTCCTGTTAGATAATTATGTGGTAATGGCTATGGGATTATGAGGCAAGGCTTGAATCATCACGCGCGCAAAGTGGTATCAGTCTGCGCAAGCAAATGGGACAGACCCCATGCATGGCATATGAATGGTTGTGTGTTTAGTTGTATTATGAGATTATTCCACTATTATAGTCATTATCTTGTCAAGTAACTTCAACAGTAATTGTATGGGTTCTAGGACAAAGCTAGAAATGTCATGCATGTTGAGGGACAGTCGACGCGACTGACATAATGATGGTTGAGCACAAAGAATTGCTAATAAATAATGGTTACGCGCGATATGAGACCATTTTGGATGCATTAGGAAAACATAGTTACGTGTAGCACAAGGCCAATTGTGCGCGTTGTTGGTTTCAATGAGTTACTTCCACAGAAGAAAGAATTGATATCAATGCTTTATTTAGTGAGTTGCAGTAGTGGAGACTTTATATTGTGGTAACAGGATTTATCTAGGAGGTGGGATACGTTACAAAGTGGTATCATAGTTCAAATTTTGATGTGACATGGCCCTTGAGCAGAGTTGGGGATGTTACAAAGTGGTATAAGAGATTTTGGTTCAACACTAGACTTGTATGGGCCATAGATCAAAATGAAGTTGGTGAGGAGGGATTTTTTTATGATGGGCATGGGGTCACAAGCTTAAAATATGGAAAAATCAGCTGAGTGAAGAAAGGACTCGTGTGTGCTAAGTATTGGTGCGCAGTGTGTGTGTACTAAATTTTGGCACTGTGTGGTGCAGTACTTATGGTGCGTGGAAGATATTAGTGTGTGGAGTGTGTGCATTGAATATTATAACTACGGGGTATAGAACTAGTGGAGAACACATAATATGGGAGTGAAATACATGCACAATGAATATGGATGGCATGTAGAATTGATGGTTGAATGCATAATAATAGTGTGCAGGGCGTGCACATTCAATATTGGTGATGCGCAGTGAGCACGCATTGAATATGAGCACTGCACAGAGTAGAATTATTGGCATGTGCATAGTGTTGGTGTGAAGTGCATACACATAGAATGTTGGTGTTGCATGGAGAAGAATTGGAGACACACATTAAGTATTGAGTGTGAGAGGGTGCGCAGTGAATGTTGGCGCAACACAAAGCAAAGATGAAATTTGTGTGGAATATTAGTGCATGAGACAAAAGTTGTGTGCACTATATAATGATGCACGAAACCAAAAAGTTGAGCATGATAAATATTAGTGCCTGATATAAAATTTGTGCACATTTAATACTGGTGCACTTTATGTGTGCTTGGTAGTGTGTATGTGGAGCATGCACGCGTGATGAATATGGGTGTATAACACATAATTAGTATACAGGTGAGCTTTGAAAGAAATAAAAGGAGAGAAAAGAGGAGGAAAAGTCTTGGACAGAGGAGCCCAAATATTCACCCATAATTTTGAATTAGGTTGTTAAATTCACCAGGAATCAAAAGAAAGGATTTTGATACATTTATGGAACAAAATGTGCATAGTATTTATGGTTTTCATAAATTCTTTAGTCTAAAAAATCTTGTTGCATGCACATTTTGCAGAGTTAACAAGAGTTGCTTAGTGCAAGATCAACACATAGATCAGAAGCATGGAAGATGCACAGAGAACCTACAACCATGGAGATGAGGTCAGAAGGATGTATGACAATATAGGTGATGAGGGTACAAAGTCAAATGGACATGGAGAAGGCAAGGAAGAAAGCATGAATTTGGTGAAGACCATAAAAGGCTTGCAAAAGGAAGTCCAAATTTATAAAGATGATAATTATAGGATTGTGAAATCCAAGGAGGAACAAGATGGCTTCAAAATCAAGTTGCTACATAGCTTGGACATAATTGAGAAAAATATGGATATGGAGACCGAGTCAAGAAAATCAAGGAGACATGGGTCTCATGAGGAGAGAAGAAAAACAAGAAGTGTTGACAAGCATCACCTTCACTCTCCAAGACATTTAGCTGGGAGAGAGCACAGTACTTCAAGCCCATCTCATGTCAAGAAGCATAAGAGCAGCTTCAGGGTGGATGATCTACAAGTAAAAATGAATAATATTAAGCCTCCTACTTTTGATGGTGAGCACAAGAAGGATGATGATGTGAAGACATGTCTGTTGGGCATGAGGAAGTAATTCCAGTTACATAATTACTCTTCATAGGCATAAGGGAGAATTTCCATCTACCAGCTCACGAGAAAATCATCAATGTGGTGGAACCAGCTTGTGAAAGTACAACACATTGATGAGAGAAACGTTACTCGGAGGGAGTTCAAGAGGTATTTTCAAAATAAATAGTTAACCAAACATTATTATGATAGGAAAATGGAGTTATTTGAACTCAAGCTTGGAAGTATGACCATAGATGAGCATGAGAGGAGATTTTTAGAGCTATTGAAGTATGCTTCTTTCATCAAGGATGAACATTTTAAGACTCGGAGTTACTTCAGTGGGCTGCCATCATTTTTCAGTGATAAGATACAGTATGATGATCCCAAGATATTGGAAGAAATTGTAAGGAGATCCAAGTGTCTTTATGATCATCATAGAGGAATGTTGGACAACTAAGAGGGGGGGGGTGAATCAGTTGTTACTGAGCTTAAATAATTATGCTTATTTTAAACCCTTCGCAGAGCACTGAATGACAATCACAATAATGCAGAGAAGTAAGCAATAGAACATTCAGCATCATTCACACATATGAAATATACAGAGACAGATATTTCCTGAAGAAACCCATAAAGGGTAAAAACCTCTTCTTCTTTATATGAAAAGTAATCTTTACATTCTGTACATTATCATACTTATGAGCACCAACTCATAATGAAGCTACAACCTCTGTTTTGAAAGCTGCAACTTGCTGAGAGCACCAACTCTCTATTTTCTCTAGAACCTACTAGAAGGAAGCACCAACTTCTTGGTTTCTCTAGCACCCACTAGAAGGAAGCACCAACTCCCTAAGTGTTCCAGCACCAACTGGATGGAAGCACCAACTTCCAGTCACACAGGCACCAACCTGTATAACAGAGAACACCAGTTCTCCCTTGCACCACCCTGCCACCCTGGTATCTCTGGCTGCAACTAGATGGAAGCTACAACTCCTTGTGTTCAAGCATCCACTTGAACCTCTGAGGACAACAGTCCTCCCTAGCACCTCCCTACCACCCTGAAATATAAATCTTTGCTAATGAAATTTATCATAGTGATACAATATTTATCATTGGCTTACCAAGCTTATCACTGTTCTGCTATGCTGCTCTGCTCTCCTGTATCAGTGTCTCTCTATTTGCATCTTCTTGGGATTTTTGATCTTCTTTTTTTCTCTACAAGAGCACCTTAGCCTTCCTTTAGTGTCTCACTGTCTTGTTGCACACATGCCTTGCACTTTATGTGCTTCTGCCTTTTATGCTCTGTGTGCCATGTCCATCCAATGCACCATTCCTCTTCCTGTATTTCAATTGTTGCACACTCCTCCTTCTACACTCCTGAATCCCTCTCAACAACAACAACCACATCTCTTCTCTGTTATGCATACTTATAGTCTCTATGCACCTTGTGCATGTTGTCCCGCCATGCTTCTGCATGCTCTCTCATGTCGAGTGCTCTGCCTGTTCATCATTGCAACTCTTTAGCTTATCTGACTATTAAACCCATGTGTCCATCATCATTGGGCGTTATGTTGAGATTCCTTAGCCTGTCTCGCAGTTGAGAATCTTCGTCTTCTCTATCAAAGTCGAGATAATCCTCTCTGTTGCAGTTATAGGCTTCAACGCTCTTCCATTTGTCAATCACCTCTAAGAATAGTCTTCATTCCACTGGAAGATGCCTCGAGCCTCTTCATCTTCTCTGGCGATCACACTGAGGCCTGTTTGATTTCTCTGGCAGAAGCCATCAGTCGTTTCTAGCAGTTACACTATGAAGTGCAACAATAGGCATCTGATCATACTTAAATTCACCTGCACCGTTGGATTGGATCTGTAGGATATTGCGTTTATTTCGCATTTCGGCATTATTGTGGTGAAGAGTCTCAACTCTCCATGTCCCAAACTCCGAAATGGAGCTTGTCTAAGCTCTTCTCTACAGCGCTTCGACAATGTGACCACCAGTGGTGACCAAGGCCTACACCAAAAAGGTGTTTTCACATTTCTCATTTTGCATTTCAGAACTTCGGGACTCCTTTGATGAAGAGTCTCAACTCTTGACTCCTCCAATTCCTAGTATCCGAACCTTCGAAATGGATTTGGATCAATGGTCCACACTCTTGATGATTCGACAGTCCAGATCTCTTCGTGATTTCTCATATCGCGATTTTGGCATTCTTGATGTGAGAGTTCTTGACAACTCCAAGTCCCGGTATCCGAAACTCTGAAATGGAGTCGGATCAACGCCATTTCAGTGTTTCGCATTTTGTCATTTCAGGACTCCTGTGGTGAAGCGTCTCGGTGCTTAATTCCTCCAACTCCCGGTATCCAAATCTCTGAAATGGAGTTGGATCAAAGATCTGCTACTTCATCGTTTCGCATTTCGGCGATTCGGTATTTCAACACTCTTGTGGTGAAGTGTTTCGACACTTCAACTCCCAGTATCCGGGACTCTGAAATGGAGTTATTTCCCGGTCTACAAAACTCTTTGTTGGTGTGCCTATTTCGGGATTTTGGTGTTTTTCATTTCTTGACTTCGGGACTCTTGTGTTGAAGAGTCTCAACTCTTGACTTCTCAATCTCCCAATATCTGAAACTCTTTGTTGGTGCGCCTATTTCGGGATTTCGCAACTTCGGGACTCCTGTGTTGAAGAGTCTCGACTCTTGACTTCTCAATCTCCCGATATCCAAAACTCCGAAATGGAGTTTACGCTTCTGATCTTTCCATGCCATTATCCCTGCTCTGCTAATCTTCCTTGCCTGCTTGTTTTCCATCAAATGAACAAGCACACTCTTGCACTCTGTGTGCACCACTGCACTTTCTCTTCTGAGCTTACGTTGTCCCATTTTTTCCATCGCTGCATACTCTGATCTTGCCATCAATGACAAGCACACCTACCTGTAAACATGCCAACAAGGAAGACCCACTAACCAAAAGGCTTGGGAAGAAAAGAAGAAAGGAAAGATGGAGCAGAGGAAGAAGGGGGCCAAGCCAACATTCTTCAGAAATAATTTTCAAGGACAACCAACTCCCAAGGAGTATAGTGTGATAGAGTCAATGGGGAAAAGACCAAGGCAACAACCAATGAAGTGTTGGGGTTGTAAAGAAGATCATATGTACAAATATTTTCCTCACATAGGTGAAAAAGTGAGGACTATTCACAATATACAACAATATGATACAGTAGAGGACATGGGAATAAATGTACCTAGGATCTACGCAACCCTAGATAACAAGCAAGTTGAGTTTCAGTCACATATGATTGAAGTGGAAGGTAATATAAACAACCAACCCATTGTTATTTTAATTGATTCAGAATCTATCCATAGTTATCGAGATCCTAAGATGGTGGAAAGATTTCAATTTCCGAAAAACAAGCTTGGGAAACCTTGGTCGTTACAACTAGATACATGAGAAAAAAGAAAAATTAATGAGATGGTATGCTTCCTGACATGATGGGCTTGAACGAAAGTCGATTTGAATATTATACATTTGGGCTCATATGATTTCCTAATTGTTATGGATTGGTTGGACATGCATCGTGTTGTCCTAGACTAGTAGAATAAAGAATTTACCCCTTTGGATGAGAAAGGGAACTTGTAGACAGTTCAAGGTATTCCCAGAGAAGTAACTATCAGGGAATTTTAAGCTTTGTAGCTGAAGAAAAGCTTCAGGAAAGGTTGCCAGCTATTTGCAATGCATATGGAGGAGGCACCCAAGGATAAAGTGCCAAATATTGAATATCATGTAGTCCTAAAGGAATTTGAAGGTGTATTTAGAGAAACATCGGAGCTTCCACCCAAAAGAGATATTGATTTCTCTATAAATCTAATGTCTGGATCAACCCCAATATCCAAGACTCCTTATAGGATGAGTACACCAGAACTGAAATAATTGCAAATGCAACTTGAAGAGCTTATGAAGAAGGGGTATATACTACCAAGTATGTCACCTTGGGGTGCCCTAGTATTATTTTTGAAGAAAAAAGATGGAACATCGAGACTTTGCATTGACTTTAAGTAGCTGATTAAGGTAACGGTGAAGAACAAGTATCATTTGCCAAGGATATATGATCTCTTTAACCAACTGAAAGATGAAAAAATATTCTCTAAGATTGACCTCAGATCAGGAAATCGTGAGGTAAGAATTAAAGAGGAATACATCAGAAAGATAACCTTCAGGATGAGGTATGGCCATTATGAGTTTACAGTAGTGCCATTTGCGATGTCAAATGCACCAACTGTCTTCATGTGTTTAATGAATGGTATTTTCAAAGAATACGTAGGTACCTTTGTCATTGTATTTTTGCATGACATACTTATTTACTCAAAGTCTGAAGAAGAACATGAGAATTACTTGAGGATGGTGTTGCAAGTATTGAGAGAACATTAGTTGTATGCAAAGTTGAGCAAGTGCTCATTCTACCAGAGGCAGATTCATTACTTGGGTCATATCATTTCAGAGGAAGGGACAACAGTGGACCTCGAGAAGATAAAATCCATTGAAGGATGGCCGACACCAAGGAATGTCACAGAGGTGAGATCTTTCATGGGACTTTCAGGGTACTACAAAAGGTTTATTGAAGGCTTTTCAAAGATTGCACACCCAATCGCATCCTTTCAAAAGAAAGGTGCGACATTTCAGTGGAATTCTGATTGTAAAAGGAGTTTCCAACACTAGGATATTTTGTTTACAAGTGTGCCAATTTTCAAAATTGTTGATCCTAATGAAGACTTTGTTGTGTGCATTGATGCCTATAAGGAAGGGCTCAGTGGAGTCCTTAGTTAGAATGGGTATGTGGTGGGCTACGAATAAAGGAAACTAAAAGAGAATGAAAGGCACTATGCTACTCATGATTTGGAATTGGAAGCTATAGTGCATTCCTTGAAGATGTGGAGACACTACCTCATGTGAAGAATATTTGAGTTGAGGACAAGCCACATTGGTCTGAAATATTTGTTTGGACAACCAACTCTAAATTCTGGGAAAAGCAGGTGGTTAGATTTTCTTAGTGAGTATGACTATGATATAAAACATATCAAGGGTAAAGAGAATAAGGTGGTTGATGCACTCAGCAGGAGAGTGCATGAGATGCATGTTACATCCATTAGAATGTACAAATCATATTTGAAAGATAGAATGTTAGAGACTGCAAAATTAGATCAGCACTATGTGGAAATAAAGGCAAAGATACAACAAGGTATTTTGCAGCAGAAAATTGAATATTTTGAGTTAAAAGAGGATGAAATCCTCATGTACGGAGGCAAATTTTATGTACCAGATTCTCAAAAGTTGAAAAATATGTTATTAAAATAAATGCACAATGTGCCTTATGTTGGGCACCGAGGCTACCAAAAGACAATTGCAGTTGTCAAGAAATGATACTATTGGTCATGTATGAAGAAAGAAGTGGTTGATTTTATTTCCAAGTGTTTGAAATGTCAGAAAGTAAAGGTTGAGCACAGGAACCCAACTAGTTTTCTATAGCCATTTCCCATCCCTGAGTGGAAATGAGAATTTGTAACTATGGATTTCATCACTAAGCTTCCCAGAACAACCAAGCAACATGATTCCATCATGGTAGTGGTGGATAAGTTTACTAAAGATGCCCACTTTATTCCAGTAAGGCCCACTCACAAGAAAGAAAACATTGTTGATATTTATATGAAGGAAATTGCTATGCTACATTATGTGCCTAAGGAAATTGTGTCTAACAGAGATCCCAAGTTCACATCCAATTTTTGTAAGGGATTATTTAAAGGATTTGTGACAAATCAAAATTTTAGGACAGCCTACCATCCAAAGTTAGAGGGGAAAACAGAAAGGGTAAATCAAGTGATATAATATATTTTAAGAATGTATGTGATGGAAAAATCGACGCAATGGGAAAAATATTTACATTTGGTTGAGTTTGCTTATAACAATGGGTATCAAGCATCTCTAAAGATGAGCCCATTTGAGGCACTTTATGGCAAAAAGTGAAACAAACCAACAAATAGAATAGTGGTTGGGCCATATTTGCTGAGGGAAATGGAAGATAAAATGGTGAAAATAAAATAGGACTTAAAGGCTACCTAAGACAGGAAGAAAAATTATGCATATAAATGCAGAACTCACTGAGAATTTAAAGTGGGTGACCACATATTTTTGAAAGTGAAATATAGAAAGAGTTCACTTAAGTTGGGAAATTGTTCAAAGTTGGCATCACATTATTGTGGGTTGTTTGAAATACTGGAGAGAGTTGGTCCTATTGCATAGATGATTGCATTTCCTGCATCCATATGCATTCATAATGTGTTTCATGTATCTTTACTTAAAAGTATGTGCATAAAGCTAATCATGTAATTGATTGGAATGTGATTCGGGTGGAGCAAGAAGGCGACTTCTGAGTTCAGTCGATGTGCATATTGGACCGGAAAGTAAAGCTACTCCAAAATTGAGCAATAGGACTAGTAAAGATCCAGTGGACATGTTACGATCCTGAGGATGCAACTTGGAATCACAAGGATGCTATGCGTGTAGAGTACTTGTATCCTTTTGAACAAATTTAAAATTTTTATTGTACATAATGCACTAAGGACAGTGCATAAATAAGGGGGAGGGGAATGTAATACCCCTAGGTTGAACCTCAATTATAATATAAATTAAAATGTACATATAGGTTGGTGAGCCGTGGGTGCACAATTTTTGTGTACAATTTAGTGCACGTGATCCAAGGGAAGAGTGTGTGCATGTTTCAAAACTTTGTGCACACCTGGCTAAGTGCATGAGGATCGCTTCAAAGTGTGCACCAAACCATGTATGTAGCCAAGGTATTTTGGGGCTAGAGATCCTTTGTATATATGTATATTGAGGCCAGAGTGTGTGCACGGTTATTAGGTTAGAGAGCATGGATTGCGACAAAGGTCAGTGTGCCTATTTTTGTAAAATGTAATGGCAATTAGATATTAATAAAACATATCACTGTGCACAGACCAATCAGATGAAAAGAGATGGGGGGCTTAAAATCCAGTAGAATGGAAAAGAGGTGTGAAGATTAAAGGGAATATTTTAATAATATTTACAAAAAATATAATATGGGATATATATTTATCCTAAGTTCCTAAGGGATGGTAATGAGTCATAAAGTCGAGTGAAGCTTGTTCTTAAGGTGACAAGTGTCCAGTTATAATCATGCAAATATATTGTTGGGACTTAGTGTATTTTGGGGAGAATCACATTTCTTCATCATACAGACCAACTTTCCTCTGCTAATCATTTGTATCTCGTTGTAACTTGCTGCCATCACATAACCCTGTACTTGGGAAGGCTTGTGTTCTATTGAATAAGAGGGTTGTCAGGCCCATGTGCTATTGAAGAATCTGGTTGTAAAGCTCGTGTTGGAAAAATAAGTGGGTTTCCAGGCCTATGTTTGTCAAAGAAGCGGGTTGTCAGGCACGTGAACATTCCCTCCAAGCGAGAGAACTATTGGGAATTGCTTTCCCAAGGTGCCCAGTTGCAGCTACAGGGCTCTGATACTTCCTGATTGTCCTATTGTTGAATCCTTGGAAGGGAAGTGGGGTAATCGAAGGATTGTTGAGCAGAGGAGGGGCACACTTCCTGGGGTGAGACATGCATGTGGGGAATGAGGGTCTATAGTTTGTTTGATGGGGTTAGCACCTTTGTCTGATTGTTTTGACTGTTGACATACCTTAGCTTAGCTTAGGAATCCTTTCCTAGGTGGCGTTTAAGCCCCAGCTCGGGGGTGACTTGCTACTGAGATTTTATGATCGACAAAGTTTATGGTTGGGAGGAATGTCTAAGGTCAGTGCGTAGTTGGTGGATTACAACGAAAGATAAGTGTCTTCTTATGTGTATTATTCACTAAGTAATGTGCATATACATGTTAAATATATTATGTGTTACAATTGTATATATGTATTTGTGCGTGGATTATATATGTTGTAGAACTATTTGTTTGCTACATATGGCGTAAGACATGGACCATGAAAATTTATATGTGTTTATATATTGTTCAACTTGTGAATGCTTAGGCTATTTATATTTATGGAATTGGTACATAATTATTCTGGGTTGTGCATGTATTGTTAGTTTTGCATAACTATTGTAGATGTAGAGCATGGTAGTTATTAAGTGTTTCATGTTAGATAATTTTGTGGTAACAGTTATGCGATTCTAAGGCAAGGATTAAATAATCGCAAGGGTTATGGGATTCTAAGGCAAGGAAGACCATAATTACATCAAGTTGTATGGGTATGAGGGAATCCCACTTCTTCTCCCTACATTTGTTTATGATCAGTATTTTGTTGTTGAAGCTTGCAAGCAATACAAAACATGGTCTATCATTTTTTATAAAAAGAGAAAAACATAATTTATTTCAATATCTTTCATTGTAGCCAATGTAACAATAAGAATTGTATCACACTTGATAGAAGTTGTTGAAATTCTTAATGCATTTGACCTAAAGGAAGGAGAACCCCTCAAAGATTTCAACCCTAAAGAGTTATTTTTTGAACATTTGGCATCCACGAGGTATAACAACCTTTTCACACAGATTGCAGAAGGAAGTAACAACTGAAATACTCCTAAGAATGAAAAAAAAAAAATATGCAATGATTACTTGGCCATCGAGATTAGTTCAAATACTCTACTTCAATATACCAAAACAAGGAAAAGAGGGAAAAGTGCAACTAATGTGCAATCTTCTTCTGCCCCCCATCCACATAGGAATTCCTCCTCCACACAAAAGAAACAAGAGTCAAATGTAAGCAGAGAAGAGAGTAATGAAGTACATGTTGGGGGAGATGATGGAGATGAACCACATCATATTAATGTTGATAAGACTCATGTCATTTCAGAACCTAAGATAAAAACAAGTTCAAGTAAGAAAGGCTCAACAAATTCTGAAGGCCCAAGAGATATTGTTGAACATGGAAGTCAACAATGCCATTGTACCCAACTGGGTAGCATTATGAATAGCTGAAAGTCAAAGGATAGCAGAGGATTTGACCCATGAAGGACCAATTGTTTTTTAGTAGCAGTATTTAACACTGCATAATGCTCAATATAATAAGGAGGAAAGAAAATTTTAGATAGAAAAGGTCCACGTTAAAAATAAGAAAATAGCTCAAAAATTGAATTCAAAAGTGGGCATTTCAGGAGTCAAACCCTTGAGACTCCTTAAATTGCATATCATCACTAGAGATGCTCTTGCTCACTCTATTTCAAAGCAAAAGTTGAAAAATATTAGATTAAAAAGAAGAATAAGAGAACTCAAGGACACTTGAGTCTTAAACCTTTGTTCGTAGAACCATTAGCTATTGTTGCTCCAGTTCAAATTCCTTAAAGTACACCAAGGACATCGACACGGGTAAAGAAGGCCACCAATTTGCTTAGTGGAGTAAGATAATATGTCATGGAAAACATCAATAAGCGACTTGATATTATTTCAAAAGCCTAGGAAGTCAATACAAGTTTAAGGAACCTGTCAAAATGGATCACCACCTTTATGGAATATTTGCAAAAAGACTTGGAACATGATGAATTTTTTATAAAGATTATTTAAGTACTTTTGTTGTGTGGGTGCCAAATTTAAGTGATTTCCATAGAAATCAACAAGATATACCTTCAAATCGCAAAATAAAACAAGAAAAAGAGGGATGGCTTGTGAGGATACAAATGTTACGAGATTCAATTGCCAGTTGTACAAAAATTAATGATAAAATAAGAAATGCATTCCTTAAAGCACTTGAAATTGTTAAAGATATTGAGGACCCGCAACTAATAAGAGATTCCATACTTATACCTGAGTAATTGGAGACAAAATTGAACGCAATTAAAGCTTCATGGGCCACTAAGTTTGACAACCTCACATATTTTCTAGAAAAATAAATTAAGTGGTGGTTAGTTACTTTTGTGAATGATATTGAAGACCACCTGGCATCAATTGAATAGTTGTGCTCAAAGTTTAAAAAAATGGAAGAAGAAATATTATCGCTCTTGGTTAAGAAAGACATCATGGTTCCACCGATGAAGGAGTACATTTAAGAATGGCTCAAAATATCATCAACACAAACAATTAATCCAAAATAATTGTTAGGAAGAAATTATGACAGGAATGTTCGAAGAGCCAAATATATATGTGAAAATCCTGACACTAAAAGGGAATCATCAGAGAGAGAGAGAGAGAGAGAGAGAGATGTCCATCCACCATTCCTATGTTATTTTTGTGAGTGTGTTTCTTTTGAAGCATTTCCCTTATTTTGTCCCAGTCTTTGATGATCCAACTTTATTAGTATATTGTTCATTTATTAAATCGATCCCTGATTGCATTTCTCCTTTTCTTCCAAGTTATCGTTACTATTTTATTTGGTCCATAGAAGCCCCATCCCAATCCATTTTGACAAATTCATTTCTTTTAATCGTTTAAGTATCAGGGACATTGTGTTTTGTGATATGCAAGCACTTTATTCAAACTTGAACATCGATTTGTAATATATTTTTTTACTCTCGCAGAGATCTATTCCAGGAGTTCATAACATTTGTGGTTTCAATGGTGTCAGACTTTTATATAAGCATAAGATCTTGTGTATGTTATCCTATGCATCTTGTGATTCTAAATGAATGAAATCATTTAAATCTCTTTGAATTTTTGGGTCATCAATCTTATTTGTTGTTTATGAGTCTTGCTTCTAACCTTCCTCACATTACTTGAATGAATGGATGTGATGGAATGGATGTAGCTATTTTGTCTACTATGTGTAAGGTTATTATTTTCAACTACAATTTATTTGTTACCTATTCAGTCACTTTACCACATGGTCGACTCACAGGTGTAGATGATATGGATACTTAATCCTATTGTTTGAATGAGCATATTGAAAATCTAAGTGAGAAAGAGGAGTACCACCTCTATAAAAACGAAGAAGATCTTGATTAATCTTTGCAAGAATGCCCTAGAAGGTTGACTCTTGTTCCTAACAAGAAAATGGATCAACAATATCATACTCTAGAACTAGAAAATAATAATAACACCTACTTTTTTCAATCTCATCAATATTACAAAATATAATTTTTAAAATAAAATAGTAAATTTATTTCATATTATTGCAATAAAACTTTGTAGTCTACTTTATATAATAATAATCTATTTTTAAGGTCACGGCCAAGTCACACCAAATTGGTGTATGAGACCCCCTTGTTGTTGGGACAAGGGAACCCCTCCACACAATGATTTGACTGGTAAAGTCTCATTTATATACATACACTCCTCCCTTTATGCTTTGAAAGTCCTTGTCAACCCCCAAAAAAAAGATGCATTAAGAATGTGATCATGAGCTACTCATCTCTTAATATCCGAGTGCCCCCAAACGTTGTACAATGTTGGACACAAATGCAAGAAATTTGAATTACACACCAAGTTGCATATAGAACGACGTAACTTACCTTTTAATTGAAATTTACATGTCAACGAAGAATTGAAATTTACAAATATTGAACGATAACCCAACCATGAGAGGGGAATAAGTCATCTATGTATGGAAAATGTCGACTTTAGATGATATAACTTTAAGGATAAGTTAAAGGTTTAACTTAAAATAAGCATAGTGGGTTTTTCACTTAGTTATTTTTTTGTGGGAAAAAAAATAATTTATTTAAGGTTATAACTCTAGTTTTCATTAATTAATATAATTTTAAGATTTTGATATGTAGTTGTATTATTGTTTGTAAATAAAAATTAGTTATATATAATATTTTGTTGGTGGTTCATAAAGGGGTAGACTTTCATCCTTCTAAAATGCTTCAAGATTTTGGATTGTTTCCCTGCATCCTTCTGTTTAAGGAAGACAAGTTATTAACCAATAAAAATTGATTTAAAATCATACCCCAAAACCATTTTTTATATATAATTGTATATAATGAAACTATATAAAAATAATCAATTTTATTTTTATATATATTTATATATAATGAAACTATATAAAAATAATCAATTTTACTTATTTAAAAAAAAAATCCAAAAGAAAAAACTTATTTTTATTTTAGATAAACAAAAATACAATACTCAGGTGCTCTAGGCACAATCCAAAAAAATTGAGGGACATGGGGTGGGTTTTGATCCACTTATGTGTGCATGGGTCATGAGACTATTTAATATATATATATATACAGCTTGAGTGGGCCTAATGATTAAGAACATGTGTTTCCTCCTAAGCAATCACAAGTTCAAATCCAAAGGGGGGTAGAGTATTGTTGACAGGTTCAACTTCCCACGACAATAGCAAGGGGTATTACCCGGTATACGGTCCCAACTAGACTACACATCGTTTAGATTAAGAGTCTCATCCGGAATTTGGCACGGCTGCCATTTATTGTTGTCTTTTGGTTTTGTACCGGTTACGCTCTGGTGTACCGATGAGGTGGGTGGATGGTGAGAGTGCAATGTAAAGATGTAGATGAAGACCATGTATGTAAAGACAACTAATCTATTACTAATCTATGCTAACCTATCCTAACTGGGAGCACACTAGTGTAACTGGTGAGTTATAATGCAACCAAAACCTTACACAACTTTTATATAGTTAGTTGCAACAAAAGAGGAAGATTGGAGACAAATGCATACATATGTATATAATCAGATTAATCTAGATCACAACAATGTATATTATAATAACCCACAAATCTCAAAGCATTGAAATATTCAAAGAAATATCAATAATTGCATAATGACAAAGATTGTATAAGAATTAGTCTACAACAAACAAGAATTCTTACAGTCCATAGAAACAGCAATTATCTTCACTTGAAGCAGTTCAAAGCTCCAATCCATTTCAACACAGAATTCCTTCTATAATATGTTGGCCCTGAGGGATTCTCAATATTAATTAACAAAGTATAAGTTCTCAAAACAGTTCTTGGGTCTATACAATGCTTGAAAAGCCAAAAAAAGTCCTTTACCAAGGAGCTTCTATCTCATTTTATACAAAAGCTAGTAACTCCTATGTGTCCTTTCACCTTCTTCTTGAAGAGGCAGTTACAAAAATTTTCATCTTCTTTATTATAATGACAAGTAGCAGAAAGGATGAAATTTGAACTGGTTAGGAAAAGGATGAGAGAAAAACAATCATTTTGTCATTTCCCTATGAACCTTTGCTTTGGAGATAAGTTGTCCAAACTTCCAACTAGTTATATAGTGACTCGATTCTCCTGTATGATAGTTATTCCAGGATTGTTTTGTTCATGGCAATGCTGTCATCAAGGGTGTTCATATCCTTCTCCAGTTTTGTCATGAAATCATGTATCATAGTGCGAAGCTTCACCGGTTGTAGTAGATGTTGGTGAATGAGATCGGTGGAGACAGAGGTTGATGCTTCGACTATATATCTCCTTCGACTTGTGTTGTCTTGTACTACATTCACCAACTCTTGTGTGACCAAATTCTTCCCAAGTTCATCTAATCTTGGGAGACGGTCATTCCTTATCAGCTCTTGGGAAAATTTGTGAGTCCTTGAACATATTGTCATCGCCTTGGTTACTTATTTATCTTCTATTTTCCCTACCTACTGGCAATGATCTAATGTGTACATATATGTCTTTCTAGCTGATTTTGAGGATCTATACAGCTCAGAAGGTGCATCAGGATTCTCCTCTATCCAGGTATCAATGTCAACTATACATTCACAGATAGTGTTGTATTGTGTCAATTGCCTTTGTATCTGGTTGTTTTGGTCAATGACTATTGCAAACATATTTTGGAAGAGGTGTAGATTGGCATACATGTCAATGATGGGCTTAAAGTTGAGGAGACTTATTTAATCGATCTTTACTTGTTGAAGTCTTTCTTTTAGCTCCCTAATCCTCACCTCTTTCTCTTCATTCTGTTGGCATAGCCTTTGTATATTGTCTATGAGATTCTAGGGTGAGATGCTTGGTACCATCTTAAAAGGTGAAATCAGAGATCAAGAAAACAACTCCTCCTATCGCATCGGAGGAGTTAGTAACAACTCCTCCGATCACATCAGAAGAGTTGTTTCCAACTTCTCTGATCTGTCATCGGAAGGAATTGTCCCAGTATCAAGGAGTTTGGATCAATTAAAAATAACTCCTATGATCATATCGAAGAAGTTGAAAGTAACTCCTCCAATATGATCGGATGAGTTGTTTTCAGACGTTCCGATATATGCGGAGGAGAATATTTTAACTTTCCAAAATGCATCAAAGAAGTTAGTAACAACTTCTCCAATGTGCTCGGAGAGTTACTTTTAAAGTATTTGGTTTAGAGTTAGAGATTTTCAAGAAAATTGGGAAGCGATCTAGGGAAAAACCATGGCTAGTTTAGAGGAGCATGAGGAACCCCTAGAACCCTTTGGATCGTGGTTTATGTGCTTGGGGACGGTTTCAAGGCTCACAAGGATTAAGTGCAATGGTGTAGATAAAGTTTGTTGCGATGAAGGAAAAGGAGTCGACCGGTCATTCATTCTGTGGAAAGGAACAAGATCTAAGAAAAATTTAAGGTTGGTGAAGGGGGTGTGGCCGAGAGAGAAATGACTAGGAGCGGGGAAGAGGATTATCAATCTAGGGAAAGGGAGTAAGGAACAAGGAAAAAAACTATCAATAACAAAGACCTAACCCTAACCCTGGAATAGAAGAGAGGTGAGGTGCTCTTACATGGATCTCGCTGCCACATGCTGAGTATGGATAGGTGAGAGCTTCGAACGGAGTTCATCTTGGAACATTTAACCTCAGGTTTCCTCATTCACTTGAAAATGGTAGGATAACACTAAACCTAACCCCATTCCATTTTATAGCCAAACGGTCATTTATGACATTAAATGCAGTGGTTGGGGTTGGTTTGATCGAAGGGCCAAAAATAAATTTATTCGATCAGTTTGGAAGTCGAGAGAGTAACTCTCACAATGTGTTCAGAGGATTTGAAAGTAGCGCCTCCAATCATATCAGAGGATTTCCTCCTAACTCTCGTGATAATGTTGTGTATCGAAGAAAAAGATAGGAACTCCTCTGAATTGTTCGGAGGAGTTTGAACTAACTCTGTCAATTTAAAATTTGGATTTTAACACCAAGTATTTGTGGATTTTGTTTTTCCAAATAAAACATGAGTTATCAAAAGAATATTGAGATGGGGAAGGAGACTTATGAGGCTTTCTCTTAGGCTCAAAATATAAGGGGCTCCATTTTTAGGGAGGTACACAAGATCAAACAAAAATGGAGGGTTGTAGTGCCTGTCACAACAAATGGCGACACACTGAGCGAAACCTTGGATCTATGTAAGACAATGTCTACACATAAGAAGGATGCTCCATCATACAAAATCATAAGAAAGAACATATGGGTCCATAACTTGCATATTGAAAAGACTGAGGTGATTCAAAGAGGGGTGATACCTTTTTCGATTAATAGATTGCTTTCAAATTGATATCCAATCACATGATAAATCGCTAGAAAGAAAGATGTAGGTAGTATGATAGAAACGAAACATCAAGAATGTCAAGAATACAATTCATAGTTCGTTTGTTTGTTGTTGATTCACTGCTAGTGAGCGTCAATATCCCCGACGGAGTCACCCTGGTGTCGCAAGCCTTGCTCTGCTGTCAGCGAGTGTCCATAGACCTGGCGGAGATACTTGCATGTCCCATGTGATCTAGAAATCCTTTCCCCAAGCCTTTACCTTTTATAATATTAGATTCTATTTTATTTAGAGAGATGGGTGGATGGGGGGATTCTAGTTAAACTTTAAATGCACTAGGGATGACACATGTGATGGTGAGATGTACTAACTTGATTATGGATGAGAAAACTTCCTAACTCATGATTCCTAGTCTACTATGAACATTTAATCTGGACCATTTTCATTTAGCTCGTACAACATAGTAATTTGTAGTGTAGTCTCTTTACTCTCTATTTCTCCAGTGTCTCTTTGTATTGAAAAGCTATGTTCCTCCACCAGATCTTGACTTGTGATAGTGTGTAAAGGGTCTGCATGTCTGGGGAGATATGTAGATTTGACATCGTATTGCATAGATTTTTAGGCTATCTAAACCAAATGTGCTACATTTAGACATGTGACTTGCGTTAAGTTGCGAGAGCTTCAAAATCACAAAGGCGGTCATCAAGAAGGATAAAGGAAAATGATAGTAATCAAACAGATCAAGAAAACCAACCTAACTAAATAAGAAAAATCAAATGAAAAATAGAATCAAGATTTATTTATGTACAAGTGACCAACAGCCTCAATGGCTAACTGATATATTGCTTGAGGATTTGGTCGTTATCAGGGAGAGAGTCGATTTCTCCCTAGAGGTTCTGTAATCGAAAAGTTCCTTGGCCAATTTTTTCTTCAATGAGGTAGGGTCCAAGCCAAAGCTGTTGAAATTTTGAATGTTTCCCTTTATCTTCATGTGGCTTGTCCCATTTTAGAACTAAGTCCCCAACTTGGAACTCTTTCTCACCTGCAGATTTCTTATCAAACCAGCCTTTTATCGTTTTTTGGTCAGCTTCAAACTTTCTTTTGGTTTTGTCACATATTTCCTTAAGGTTCAACAAGGTATCGATACGAATTTGGATGACAGGGAATTCTCTGCCTCAAGACTATTGTGTAAGTTGGAGAGAAGGTAGGTATATGTTCGAGGGTAGAATGACTTCTTTCCCATACATAAGAAAGTATGGTGAAGTTCATATGGAAGCCTTGGGCGTGACACGATCCACCCAGAGAGCATTTTGTAATGCATTGTGCCAATTTCTATGTTGATCAACTACAGTTTGTTTAAGGATATAGATGATTTTCTTGTTCATAGATTCTGCTAATCCATTTCCTTGGGGATAGTAATTGGTTGAGTGTTTTAAAATAATCCCCTTTTCTAATGCATACTCAGATAATTTCAAGGATGAGAAGTAAGTAGAATTTCAAATACTAAAGAGTTAGGAATTCCAAACCTTGTGATAATGTGTTGCTCAAGAAAATTTATTACTACTTCCTCATTCACTTTGACTAAAGGTATTTCTTCTATCCAACGTATGAAATAATCAATAGCGGTCAGAATATACCTTTGTTGCTTGGACAAATGAGGATTTATCTCACCAATTATATCTAGGCCCCACTGCTCGAAGGGTTCTTATGTTCCCTCCTTGTAGACTTTTGACATGCTTCGCATCTCCTTGAGTATGCATTATCATCCTTGAAGAGTGTGGGCCAATAGTATCTCGTCCTAAGAATTTTGTAGGTTGTTGTGTCTCCTGAAAAATGACCACTAGTCGGTCCATCATGCATGTATTTCAGGACATTATCAACATCTTGTCTTTTGAGGCATCTAAGTAACACTCCATCATAATTTTTTCTGAACAAGATACCATGTAACAATTGATACTTTAAATATTTCAGTCGTAGTTCTCTTTTCTGCTTAGCATTGAGATGGTCCATAATAGTGTCATATTACAGACAGTATTTAAGATCATTATAACATGATCCTTCAAAGGTTGGGACATATGGAACATGTTGTGTATACATTATAGGTTCATCTTGCCAACCATCCTCCTCTTCTTCTTCAACGTTGACTCCTTGTGCCACTAATTTACACAAGCCCTGACATTTCACAATATTGGCTAGTTTGAATTCAAGGTCATACTCTTGTAAAGTTTCCATCCAATTCCCTCATCTTTCACCCAGTTATTTTTGAATAAACAGAGACCTTACTTCCGGGTATGGGATGATGACCTTATTATGATTTTTGAGGATATAAGGTTTGAATTGTTTGATTGATTTATGGAAAGAAAAGGCTTGCTTGTCCACTGGAGGATAATTCAGTACAGCACCTTGTAACCCAGTGCTCATAAATGTGACTGGTTATTCGTCTCCTTGTTCATCCTTTTGTGTGAGCACTACTGCTAACAAGTGATTGGACGTGAATGTGTATAGTAGGAAATATTTGGAGAAATCATGACTCTGAAGAGATGGTGTGTTGGCTATATGAGGTTTTAATGTTTTCAAATGCTTCCTTATCTAACGGTGTCCATTTCAACTGCACATCCTTTTTAATCATCTTTTATAATGGTTTCACAATTTCAGAAAAATCTAGAACAAATCTTCATACGAAATTGATTCCGCTGAAGAATGATTGCATGGACCTCTTGTTCTGCGGTGAAGCAATTTGTAGAATGGATTTGGTCCTTTCTGGATCCACCGAAATATCGTCTTTTGAAATAAGGTGTCCTAATAAAATACCTTCTGAAACAGTGAATATAGTTTTCTTGGGATTAAGAGAAATCCCATATTTTATGCACCGTTCAAAAATATGTCTCAGATGTTTTGGGTGGTCTTCTCTTATTTTAGAATAATCAATGATGTCATCAAGGTAAACCACCACGCTTTGACTGATTAATCCTTTGAAAGCAATGTTCATTGCCCTCATAAAGGTATCTCCTGTTTTCATAAGAACAAAAGGCATATGTCTATAAGCATAAGTTCCCCATTAGTTTGGAAAGTGGTTTTTAATCGGTTTGGTTCTGCCATGAGAACCTAATTGTATCCCGAAAATCCATCTAATAGAGAGAATAGTTGAGATCTAGAGATGAGTTGTAGGATTTGTTCCATTGGAGGAACTGGATAGTTATCTTTGTTGGAAGCGCAATTGAGATTCTGGAAATCTATACATATTCTTATTTCTCCCAACTTTTTTCTTGTGGGCACCATATTAGAGACCCAAGTCAAATGCCTCACTTTGAAAATGATTTGGGCATCTAATAACTTCTTGAATTCTTTATGAATAAGAGGCTCGAGAGTCGGGTGTATCTTTCTAATATTTTGTTGGAATGTCTTGATCCCTTCTTTGATGGGGATCACATGTTGTATAATATGTGTATCATATGTCTTCAAATTGTCATATGTAAAAGAAAAAACATTTTGATGCTTCTTGAATAACTTTGTGAATGTGTAATTTTCTTAATCTGAACAGTAGGTGCCCAGGTTGATATATTTAGGCTGCTCATATGTTTCCAAATTGACCAAGAAATGCATCATAGTGGAGTTTTTCGTCTTCAGATTAGCTGGCCTCCTCCACTTGGATTGTAAATAAAATAAATTTTCAAGAGTTAAAACGTTCTTCATAACACAATTTGTCTTCACTTTGTTAGTTTCCTCTCGATAATTTGGAAACTCTTGTTGATTTACCTCTGATCCAAGTGGATATCAGCAGCCACCCACCTGTTTCCCTGGCTCGAAAAACACTTTACCACCTTGGTAGTTTTTCGACAGTTTTTCAAGTTCCAAACTTTCGAGGTCATTTTGAGTCCCTAAACGACATTTTTTGGGGATTTGGGGCCCAAGAAACTACTGAAGGCACTAGCCTAGGATAGTCGAAAGTTATTCTTATCGATTAGACCTTTCCAATGGTGTATCGAGCGCCCCAAACGAAGATCGTATGCAAAAGTTACACCCTAGAGAAGTTGATATATCAACTACCCCCATCGGGGCCCGCAAACCTTTTGGCTTTTCATCTTCCAGGGTTAGGGTTTTGGATTTTACTTATGTTAAAAATACCTTTGGAGCCTCATTGTAATGATCATATTCTTGCGAATGCGAGTAACCATCACATCTCTTCTTGGAGATAAGCTACCACCATTCTAGCGAGTCTTTCACTATGTATTTTTACAGTTCTGTACATTTCACACATTAATAGAAATTGTGTATTTTTTCTTCTCTATGTTTATATCTCTAATATCTTTCTATTGTATTGTTGGATATCTAATACATCTCTGTACATTTCTTTATTATATCTCCGCTCTCATTTCGTGCCGAAAATAATACGGATCATTGGTATCGGAGCAGGTTTCTCTTGATTGTTTTTCAGTGCATGTCCCCGACGAGGTCCAAGTATAGAAAGTTGGGTCTCGAGATTGTCTCTCTTGAGGAAAATCACTCTCGCATGCCCAAGGAACCCTCCATGGTGGAAGAAAATAAAAACAATGGAGCATAAGATTCTATTAATCTATTGCTTGAGCAAGCTCTCATGCGAGAGAGGGACGAAATGATGGAGAATTTTTCCCACGTCCTTCAACATCTGCCAATAAAAAATAGTGCATCTTCATCAAGCATCCACTTTGGAGGCACCTCGCCTTTCAAGGTACAAGTTAATTTTTATATTCTCGTATTTGAAGGATGGATATATGTAGATGCCCTAGAAAAATGGTTAAATCTGCTAGAAGTTTATTTCTCTGTTCATAATTTCTCCAATAGGGAAAAGATCACCTTCGCACTCCTTAAGGCTCTCCCCCATGTCAAACATTAGTGGGAAACTTACTGGGAGAAAATTTCCACAGAGGAGTCTGGAATATATGGGGCCGAGCCCACCTAGGATTTTTTTGTG
Organism: Picea mariana; assembly: GCA_032191745.1. Taxonomy (NCBI): domain Eukaryota; kingdom Viridiplantae; phylum Streptophyta; class Pinopsida; order Pinales; family Pinaceae; genus Picea; species Picea mariana. The sequence goes on from JASDQU010101990.1 coordinate 204,712, forward strand.
GATGCAGTCAAGGAAAAATATTGCCATGTTGGAAACTATGACAACCAATACATGAGATGGACCACACTACGGCAAGAGAGGGGCCAAGCAGTGTCGAAGTTCACCAATACCTTCCATACCTTGCACACCATGTTGGGTATCAATGAATCTGAGTGACATTTGGTTCTGAAATACTGTGGGGCTCTACACAGATACATCCAAACTAAAATGGATTTTTTGGAAATCTCATCATTGGGTGTTGCTTATTGATATCTTGTTAAAATTAAGCAGAAATTTAAGCACCGGAACAAGCGGGAGTTTAGGTCTGCAAATCCGCAACAAGCAAAGTATGATAAAGACGACCCTAACAAACAACCTCCCGAAAACCATTCCAAGCCATAAGAAAAGAAGGGTAAAGGAAAGATGAAGAAGGACACTAGAAAATGGTGTGATTTCCACAAAATCCCTTGGCACAAAACCGATTAATGTCTCTCAAAACAGTCATTGGTGGATGAGATCAAAGACAAGGAGCCAAACCCTGATTCAAAATTTGATTCAGAAAATACTAGTAGAAGACAGATCATCAACCCTGACCCCAGTGTTATTGTCATGACCACAGCAATTCAACCAGAAGAACCAGCAGATCCTAAAGAGGGGGAGAACCTCTTTCATTCACAAATGTGGGTGAAGGGGACAACGATACATTTTATTATTGACAGCGGAAGCCAGAAGAACCTCATCTTAGCGGAAGTCGTCAAACAATTGGGATTGTCGACAGCACCACACCCATAGCCATACAACATTGGGTGGCTTCACCAGGGACAAGATATTTGTGTCAGCCAGTACTTTCGATTGTCATACGACATCCAGCCCTTTAAGGATGAGGTAGTATGTGATGTTGCCTCGCTGGATGTTTGTGATGTTCTCTTGGGCCAACCATATATGTGGAAGCGCCATGCTATCTATGAGTCTCAACCCCGTAGTGTCATTATTACTCTGGAGGGTCATCTCTACAGGATACTAGAGGTAGTTCTAACTGTTGTCCCACCTAAACAGTGTCACAAGGTAGTATCTCATACTGCAAAATTCATCTTCTTCACAGTTTTTTCAAAAGGTGAACAAAAGAACACAGCAACCACTGCAGCCTTAGTCCAAGCACCTTCTCTCCAACAGAAGCAGATCGACAATATTGAAGAAAAGTGAAAGGATTCCTTCTGCACACAGTCATCTCATGTATCCAGACTAGTTAAAAAGGTTCAACTCTTCCAGCCACAGGTTCATGACACCCTTCAACAAGCTAAGAAGCCCAAGTTCTCCAGCAAGGCAAGCAGCTCACCAAGATTCAGATTCAGCAAACGCTTCCCTCTCTCCCCTAGGAACTCAACGCAATGGAGACTGTTGCTTCCTAAAGAGGGAGGATTTATCCAAGTAGATATCGGTGCCCACCCACCTATTCCACTGGCTCGAAAAATAGTTTTCCACCTTGGTAGTTTTTCGACAGTTTTTCGGGTTCCAAACTTTCGGGGACGTTTTGAGGCCCTAAACGACGTTTTTTGGGGATTTGTGGCCCAAGAAACTATTGAAAGCACTAGTCTAGGCCAATCGACAATCATTCTTCTCGATTAGAACTTTCCAACAGTGTATCAAGTGCCCCAAATGGAGATCGTATGCAAAAGTTATGCCCTCGAGAAGTTGACGTATCAACTACCCCCATCGGGGTCCGCAAACCTTTTGGATTTTCATCTTCTGAGGTTAGGGTTTTGGATTTTACTTATGTTAAAAAGGCCTTTGGAGCCTCATTGTAATGATCATCTTCTTGCGAATGCGAGTAGCCGTCACATCTCTTCTCGAAGATAAGCTACCAGCATTCTAGCGAGTCTTTCACTTTGTATTTTTACAGTTCTGTCATTTCACACATTAATAGAAATTGTGTATTATTGTATCTCTGTGTTTATATCTATGATATAATTATGTTATATTGTTGGATATCTGATACATCTCTATACATTTCTTTATTATATCTCCGCTCTCATTTCATGCTGAAAATCATCCGGATCAACCTCATCATCGATCACTGAATCTAGGAATGTGTCTGAACTAGTAAGAAGGTTGATGATTTGGGGATCATCGTTGAACATTCTCCAACTCGTGACATTGTCTGGTACGGAGGGCATGAACATCATTTCAATCGAAAAACCGTCGTCATGAGGCATAAACCTAGATGTTGCATTGGCCAAAATATATGCATCTATATTTTGATCACGAAGTATAGAATTAATATTAAATGCATCAAATGAATAAAGCAGATTCCATACCTCTTGTTGGTAATCCTTTAGATGCAGATAAAGAAAATAAATAGTGTTTCTTACTTATCCAACAATAATCTTATAATCACCAAACACTTTAAGATATTTTACCTCAAGTTCAAGGGATTTTTTAAGGCCCTGAACTAAGGCTTTGTATTCAGCGGTGTTGTTGGTGCATTCAAACTCTAAATGACATGATATGCGCATTTTTCCTTGGTTAGGGTCAATTAGAACACATCCTATTCTGGCTTCGTCCTATGTTATAGAGTCATCGAAGAACATGGTCCACATGTCAGGAATATTAGTTTTGTTAGAAAAACTAAATTTTAAGTTATTTAGTATTGTACATGCGTTATTATGTATTTGTGGGAAGAGGCTTGATTGTAATTCTGATGGTATTTCAGAAGTGTGTACTTCATGACAACCATAATCAGTTTCAAAAAAATAATTCCCCAAAAAGGAATGAGCAAAGCTTATGGGCTCGTTCTTACCCTCCAATTTTGTCATTGTGTGCTTCATTGTGCTTCATTGTTTACACAGATTTGATTTGCTTTTCCTTTATGTGGAAGCCACATATGAGACCAATCAGTAGAGAAATAACCTTGAAGTTTGGTTGACTAGTCTCTGCTCAAGAGAAAACCATAACTCTCTAGTATGTCTACCACAACTATGTCTATAGTTTGATGAACTCTGGGATCGTATGAAAGTCTGATTAAAACATCTTTGAGTTCACCTTTTACCTTAACATATGTCCTATCTAATTGGATGATCTTGGTTCTTGTTATTTGTGGAACAACATTTATCTTTTGGAAAACGGAAAAAGGCATGATATTAGAAGAGGCACATGAATCTGCTAAACAATTGTGTACATTGAAATTAAAAATTTCATATGTAAGCAGAAAAGGTGGTACATGAGACTTTGAAAAGGTGCCTATGCTTGTTGCCTTTATAGATGCTGCTATCTCCACTTTGTGTATCTCTTGTGCATCACTTTTTGGGCTTATGATTTCAGTAGTAGCAATATTTTTTGTCTGAGTCTGATGAGTTTTGAAAGAATCGTGTAGGAGCTCGCGTTGTTGTGGAAGGGAGAAAATATCAAACATGGAAATATTAGATTTAATCTTCTTCATTTCCTCTATCACATTATAATCCAAAGCGTGTGAATTTGGATCGTTCTTAACCTGTCCAGATTTTTCTTGAATCGCCTTTCCATTATCCAGTGTCATGTTATTTTTTTCACTATTCTTGGCATAACTAGATGTGCTTGGCTTGTCTTTATTTTCTACAATGGCCTTGCCAATTTTATTATTAGTTTTTTTTGGCACCACATTACTTTGTTTTGGGAGGACAGGGGGAGACGTTATTTTCCTAAAAGGGATGTTATCTTCTTTGGAAGAAATGGGATTAGATAGTGGGCCTTTGTTGTGTAAGTTATAACATTTTGGAGCGACAGCTTTAACAACCTATGTATCTCCGCCAAGGATTTCTTCAATCTTCTCATCGTCTGATTATGTACACCGGTCCCAAAAGGACATAGACAATTCTAGTGGAGCTTCACCAGCAGCACCAGAAGGATCTTGTACATGGATTTCATCATCCAAACTTTGTTGATCTAGCAACTATTTTATCACTTGGGTCATAGAGTTGGCCCACTGAGGGCATGTTCGTTCTAGGTGATTTTGCTGATGATAAGAACAAAAATTATCATTACTAAATTTATTCAAGGTCCACAACTTCATTAGATAACTTTTTAAGAATTTTGATCATATTATCAATATATTTTGACTCCTTATCAGGTGGTTTAGTTAATAGCATTGGATTCTTTCCAGCCAACTTAGTTTCTTCATAACGTGGATATTGATCATACACAAATAACTCTCTTTCTACAGTCTCAACTTCATCAAAGTTTAATGCTAATATGTTTTTGTTAGTTCATTTTACAAACATCCCTATGGAGGGGGTTAATGCAGTTGTGTAATATTCAATAGCTAATGACTGAGTGGGAGCTACATCATGAGGAAACTTGATTAAGACATTAAGAAATATTTGGTTAAAGTATTTCACTCTTTCCCTCTTGTCCATTCTGATGGCTCCTAGCTCATTGTGTAGATATGCAGTCATTTTTCTTTCCCCAATTTTTCTCATAAATATCCTTTCAAAGCTATCTAAATATCTAATAGACCCGACAGGTAAGCTGAAATACCAAGTAGAGGCTTTCCCAGAAAAAGTGTAAGGAAATAACCTACACACTACGTCATCATGTTAAATACCTAGAAGATGTATGACTAAAATAAATTATTAACAACGTATTCCGGGGATCTGGGTTTGTCTGGGTCAAATTTTGGAAGAAGCTTATCAAACTTCTTGACATTTCATGAAGCTGTATAGCCAAATTGAGAGCTCCTTGGGCCCTCCCTCGAGGTATAACTTCTTTGTGGTTCATGTTTTCTCCCATTAATTGTTCTATGGTAATTTATGGTTGTTCACCTTCAAATTCTTCTTCGGGTTCAATGAGGAAACATGCAGCTCTACTTAAGGGGACTAGGACTTCTTGTAAAGTAGTTTCAATGAGGTCATCCATGGAGATAACGTAAAAATATGGGTATGTGTTAGGATGTTTTACCCTGGTTTCTTTTCTTCTAGGGAGTTCAGAGGTTGTTGGTAGTTTCCCAACTAGCTTTGCGTAAGCACGTGTATTTATACATGTTTTGTGGAGTTCTTCCTGTAGTATTCGAAACCAGGTATCGGTATGTATTTAAATACTAACAGAAGCACTTCCGAAATTATCCTTTGAATCTTCATAGATAACTTCTTGTTGAGACTCTACTCGAGGAAACAAGGTAGGTTGTGGGTTGGGATTACTCGTAGAAGACTGATCTCAATTATTATTTAATTCATGGCTTGGCATCTGCATCTTCTTCTGTCATGCTGCACTTGCATTCTTTTGTCAGACGCAAGATCAGATTGGTATGGGCTTCATAAGAAAATCTATGACAGGGAACTTTCGGCTGACAGTCTACCCTTCACGGCCAGATTTTCCATGCTTTCCATTTATGTGGTGAAACCAGTTTTCAACCACCTTCCCCATTTTCATTAACTACTTTCATTGGGGTCAAGACAAGGCGTGACACCCATGACTAATCCAGGTGAGCTCATAATTCCTTTGAGGAAATTCTAACGTCTCAAGGCCACGTCGATCCTTCTCTATGACCAACTCGGGTGCTTCAATCTTTCACGCAGCTCCATTCCCTTGCCCCACACAACCACGGGCTGTGACCTCATGCTTATCCACATGAAATCTCGAGGTTTCGCAATTCGGGAGTTTCTACTCCCCTTGATCTCCAATACTTCGATGCTCGAAATCATGAAATGGCACATTGGGATCCACGAACGGGCTTACTGTAAAACCGACAGCTGCGATCATTTCTTCAAACACTTTGGCCACCCGTTGCTTGGATGGGCACTTATTCTTCTTTTGGGCCCATTTTCTATATGACCATGTGTTGTGATCCTGGGCTTTACTCTCAAACGTGTTGCAATTTCGCATTTCGCGAGTTCACATCATGCTCCATGTAGAAATCTCCAAGTCGCGAAAGTGCGATCCATGGATCGGATGACACGCGTCCCTCTAAAAAGGATGACCCAGATCATATCGACGTTCTGGGACTTAGGGCCATCAGCACTTCTCACCTCARCTTTCTCAAAAAGATTTCCTCTAAGGTTTGGATCCTATGCCATGTKCCCTTCTAAAATGGATGGACAAGATCATTTTGGGAGTTCGCATGTCGTGAGTCTTCAAGACTCGCCCTCCTACTTCCCCGACTCGTGAAATCGTGAAAAGTTGATCCAATGGTCCAGATATCTCCTTTGATCAATGACTGCAATCTTTTCATGATTTCTCATTTCGYGAGTTCTGATGACTCTGCTCCTTGACCGCTCCATCTCGCGAAACCACGAAATGCTAATCTTGTGCCACGATTAAAACTTTGCTCATCCCTTGATCTCAAGCCTTTGCCCTAACACTAAACTTCAAGTAGATTTTGGGTCCCGAATACCTGCAAATTKCCGAATTAATTTGTCTGATGGATCCAATGACTGAGACTGAGCCTGTGCTTGATGGATTTTTGTCGACCAGGTATGTGTGCGCCTTTGCACAATCACGCCCCAACTTTGGATGAAAAACATTTGTGGGTTTTTTAAGCCCACTTATTTCGTATTTTGTCACCCAATGACCAACTTCAAAGGAAAATAATCCCCTTGCAAAAATATGTGATAACATTAGGCTCCATGGGGGATAGAGTCCTCCCCGCGGGGCTCTAAGATCTCCTTTTGCAGCTCCAGTCGTCTTCTGTTGGGCTATCGAGTCAAGCTTAAAAACACCCTGTTGAAGAATATAAAGATGACAAGTAAAAACAAAAATAAACACACATGCACCAAGGAGATTATTTATGTACAATCCTAAACTAATAAATTTTTACATAGTGCTATGTGAAAGAAAATTTCCACTATAGCCATTCAAGTAATTTCCTAATTGGAATCTCCTTCACTCTGTCCGTGATTGATAACAGAGAACACAACCGTGATAGCAGAACGGTTACATTCCTCATCTTTCCTCCTAATGATGAGGCCAGGATAAAGCTGGACAGTTTCAAAACACGAGGGAAATACAACTCCATGTATTCCTCCATAGGCTCATAGCACAAGCGGAAAACTCCAGAAAATTTGTTACAGGTAGCCTTCTCTGCTACACAGCTACTCACACATGGATGAATATCTCTGGTAGGCACAGGTGGGTGAATGGTCAACGCAGGATGACTGGTCCCAGGCAATGGTTGCTCGTAGACAGGATCTGGAAAAGAGACAAATTGCCCCTTCTGATGCTCCTTTTCTTCTCCATAGCTCTCCCAAGGATCAGATTCATAATCATCATAAACGAGAACCTTGGGAAATATCAACTCTTCCTCATGCTACTCAGTGTCTTCTGCAGGTCCAGGATGGTTGATTTCCTCGTAATATTTTTCTTTAACGAACAGAGGATAAGGCTCTACAATCTGTTCTTGGAAATCCTGCATATCCAGCTCAGAATCTGATTCGTAGCTGTCATATACAGGCTGGTTGCTCCTCTGGTCAAAAAATTGTGATGTCGGGCTCTGCTTCTCTTCATCCGAATAATCATCAAAGCTAGGGACAACAGGCACCTCAGGAGCAGAAATCAAGGCCTCTATAGTTATGAAATCTTCATTATCATCCTAAATAGAGTTGCCAAGGACATCCGCCTCGAGGACTCGAAAATCCTCTGCACTTTCTTCATATTCCAACCTTTCTAGTTGGGCAGTGAGAGATTTTACTAGTTCCATAACTTCGCCCAAAACATCATCTTCCTCCTCGTAGCCTTCATCCTCATAGATTTTATTAGAAACAACCATATCTTGATCATGGTCGTCACATTCCTTACAACAGTTATGACAGATTAACTCAAAGGAATAATACCTTTGACAATGCTTATTAAAAGTTGCATGAAACTGCTCTAGGGAGGATATGCTAATAGGGGGCAAGGATCGATACCAATCACGGGCATCCCTGTCCAATGAGAACATGAGCATCTTCATTAATACATCCTCATGATGTATCTCCCATTGATGCATGAGTTCGTGAAACTCATGGAGATGTCGAGTAGGGTTGTCCTCTTTGCACTCTCTAAATATGGGCAAATAATCACCCCATTCATCCACAGTAGGGACAACATTGGGAAAACCAAGAACACCAGAAAAATTAAAGGGAGCAAACCTTCGATCCAGGATTTTGTCCATTTCGAACCAGTGGAGTCATCGATTGATTCTTTAACCATGGAGTCACCAGGTGAATGATATGTAGAATAAGTGTGTCTAGTCTTTGTTCACCATCAAAAACCAGATATGATCGTTGTGTTCTCCCAGGGGCTATAGTTGTATCCAGAGGTATCCACACTGAAACAGTGGAGTCGCCTCAGCGGAATCACCAGGTGCAAGTGCAATCTTCAAAGGTTTTGATATCTGATGCACCTTCAGAATTAGAAGTTCGTTGTCGAAAAAAATCTTCAATTAGTCCCCGGCAAGGTGCCAGAAATGTTAGCACTAGAAGTCACCTTTGGATTGCGGCAGAGGTAAGCCCAGTACCCATCATTTTTATGTCACAATGAATAAATTTAAGGGTGGTCTAATGGACGCAGTCTTGGGATTATAGCACTTTAATTCAGAAAAATTGGGCTAGCATGCGTAAGCAAATTAGGTCTTGATCTAACTTTACTCAGTAAGTTGTGGTAAAGGGTGAGTAGGGGGAAGAGAGAGTGAGGAAACATAGAGGTATGCTATGGACATCAGGTCTTTAGGCATCTGAAGGAGGAAAATCTCTGAACACAAGATCTTCTTGAACCCAAAACTTTAGGAAACTGAAAATGTCATAACAATATGTAATTAAACATACATTATAATACAGTCACAACAAATCGACTGGATCACCCATGCCCGAGTCTTTAGTATCAGAAGCAAAAGAGATGATAGGAAAGCTGACTGTCATTAAACAAGAAGTCTCAAAAGGCAACTCATAACCAGAGAACCAGAGGCTTCATTAAAACTTTACAATACGGGAGCTTGTCTCAACCATCGACCCTCACAAAATATTAAAACTGAGTATTTATACTCAAAGAAACTTGTGCCCTTCATAGGTGCGCTCTGGTCATGGCATTCAAGGCTTGGTGTATGCATCTTCTTCTGTCAGGTTGCACTTGCATTCTTTTGTCAGACGCAAGATCAGATCGGTATGGGCTTCACAAGAAAATCCATGATAGGGAACTTTCAGCTGACAGTCTACCCTCCACAGCCAGATTTTCCATGCTTTCCATTTATGTGGTGAAACGAGGTTTCAACCACCTTCCCCATTTTCATTAACTACTTTCATTGGGATCAGGACAAGGCCTAACACCCATGACTATTCCAGGCGAGCTCATAATTCCTTTGAGGCAATTTTGGCATCTCGGGGCCACGTCAATCCTTCTCTGTGACCAACTCGGGCACTTCAATCTTTCGCGCGGCTCCATTCCCTTGCCCCACACGACCACGGGCTGTGACCTCACGCTTATCCACATGAAATCTCGGGGTTTCGCAATTCGAGAGTTTCTACTCCCCTTGATCTCCAATACTTCGATGCTTGAAATCGCGAAACGGCCCAACGGGATCCACAACCGGGCTTACTGTAAAACTGACGGCTGAGATCATTTCTTCGAACACTTTGGCCGCCTGCTGCTTGGATGGGTGCTTATTCTTCTTTTGGCCCACTTTCTATATGGACCTGGGCTATGATCGTGGGCCTTAATCTCAGGCGCATCGTGATTTCGCATTTCGCGAGTTCACGTCATGCCCCATGCTAAAATCTCCAAGTCGCAAAAGTGCGATCCCTGGATCGGATGACACGTGTCCCTCTGAAAAGGATGGCCCAGATCGTATCGATGTTCTGGGACTTAGGGCCATTGGCACTTCTCACCTCAGCTTTCCCGAAAAGATTTCCTCCAAGGTTCAGATCCTATGCCACGTGCCCTTCTAAAATGGATGACCAAGATCATTTCAGGACTTTGCATGTCGCGAGTCTTCAAGACTCGCCCTCCTACTTCCCCGACTCGCGAAATCGTGAAAAACTGATCTAACGGTCCAGATCTCTCCTTTGATCAACGACTGCGATCTTTTCACGATTTCGCATTTCGCGAGTTCTGATGACTCTGCTCCTTGACCGCTCCATCTCGCAAAACCACGAAATGCTAATCTTGTGCCATGATTAAAACTTTTCTCGGCCCTTTATCTCATGCCTTTGCCTTGGCACTAAACTTCAAGCAACTTCCGGATCCCAAATACTCACAAACAATCGATCTGATTTCTCTGATGGATCCAACGGCTGAGACTGAGCCTGTGCTTGATGGATTTTTGTCGACCAGGTATGTGCGCGCCTTTGCACAATCGCGCCCTGACTTTGGATGAAAAACATTTGTGGGTTTTTTAAGCCCACTTCTTTCACATTTGGTCACCCAATGACCAACTTCAAAGGAAAACAATCCCCTTGCAAAAATATGTGATAACAGCTTCGATTTTTTGTTTTTTTTAGTTTCATTCTTTTTTTTCAGCACCTTCTCTTTGTCTCTTCTCTTTTTAACTGTCGATGCTTCTTCCTCCTCTTTAGTGGAACCTGAATGAGTTGAGACAAAGATGGGAGAATATAACATGCAACACTGATCAAGATAATTTCATAACAAATAGATGAATATTAGAATAATCACACCTGGGTTGCATCATTCCTCTGAATGCGTTGGATCTTGAGATCCTTCTGGATCTATGGCAAAAGATCCCTTCTCCTGCAAATACTCTTTAGGGTTTAACCATTAACCATATGTGAGTACATACCTCAGATAGCATTTGCAGGTAGTGGCTCCATCTGGTAGCAGCGGTAATCATTACCAAAAATTTCAAGAGTGATTGCAACTGGTTCTACGACTGCAACTGCAACAGGTACTGCAACTGCAACTGCAACTTAGGGTTTTATGAGGAAACCCTAATTTTTCAAACTTTGAATTTTGGAATTCTGATCCAGGGGATAGATGCGCTGGGCTGAGGCGAGTTAGCTGGTGCAGTCGGAATTTCGAAAATCCAAATTTTACCCCTTCAAATCTGCTCTGTGGATTTTATGGACTGGTGCTTTTGGTTTTCTGGTACTTCTGGTACTTCTGGTACTCTGGTACTCTGATTTTCTGGTTTTCTGGTACTTTATGAAACTAGGGTTTCACTTTTCGGAGGATCTAGCCACTTAAAAGGTGCGCTCTAGGTGCCAAATTGATCCTTGGGGGAGGGCGCAACTTTCTAGGGTGATAGGGAGCTGAAAACTCTCACTTTTTCAAAACCCTAATTTTGGGGTCCGGTAACAGTGACGTTTTTCCTCTTGCAGATTGTGCTTTCTTCAGGTTGGCTCTGATTCCATGTTAATGTTTTTGCCATTATTATAGTTCTTTGCATTTCATAAGATAAGAGTATAATAAGAACAAGATCACTGAGAAATACACATCCACAAGAGACACAGCATTTATCCTGGGAAACCCTCTAGGGGAAGAAAACCCAGCAAAAACTTCCTTATCATAAATAGCTTATACAAAGTTCAAGAGATAACTCAACCAATACAAAAAATCCTCCTCCAAGAGATGCGCCACCCTTCTTCTCCTCTCTCCAACTTGAATTGCAGCTTGCCTCATAAGAGAATGAGCAAGTGAAGTGTGTGTAAGAAGTGAGGCTCTAGCCTCTTATTTATATCAATCTGGCACGTGTGAAGAGTCACCATCTGGCAGGGCCGACCTCTCACTCTGGGTGGGTAAACCCACCTTTAATTAATTCTGTCCCTTTCATTATAACTGCTAGGGCCGACTTCTTATTCTACACATTGTAATTGTCCAATGACCAATCTGCAAAAGGGGATTTGGTCCTTATACAATTACTGACATGATTAATCCTCAATGGGGATTAATCTAATAACAATAATAATAATAATAATGACTTGATTAATCCACAATGAGGATTTAATCCAATAATAAGAATTCTCTTCGCAGTTACATTATTTCAACAGCCATGCCTATTGAAAATGACTTTGTCAGAAGTTCTGGCATTTTGATGCACCTCCTCTTTCTCCCAGAATTCAGTGGTGTATTCATACGGGAGCCTCATCCTATTGAAGTTCTCTTTGATGATAGTTTTAGGTTCGTGCCTCCTGCATCTTTCCTCTCCAAAGTGGTATGAAAGTAAGATGTCCACTTATGTTTGAGCTTGCTTGGTGTTCTCAAAGAAATAGTTGCCAATGTATAGAAGTAGTGAAGGCCAGATTGCTTTGTTTGATATGTATAGCATTCCTCTAATCCCATGTATAATAGTTCGATATGCTACCTCCTGAAGCACAAGTTTGTCAAGGACGAACCAAAGGAGTAGGTGGGGTGGTTTCATCGCACCATATATTCTTATATAGGTATCATGCTCCATCAAATACCAGTCCCTGATCCTTCTTATGACTGCCAAGGATTTGTCTATCATACAAGGTGGGGAGGTGCAAAAGATAAATTCATATAAGGAAGCAAGGATGTTCTCACAAATCCTTTGATATTTGGTACGGTATTTGTGCTCCCAAAGCACTTTGTAATAGATGTGGATTACGGCATTGGCGGGAAACCAACTCCACCCCATATTTGGGTACTTGTGGGTTGTACAAATTATATCCAAGAGAGACGAGGACATATGGAAACTGGGAAAGTTTTTTGGTTGTGCTTGCCTAACTGTAGAGATGGTAGCTTTAAGATTTTCAGACAATATGTCTTCCCATTTGAATGAAACCCCCACATTGGCACATAAATAAATTAGGGGCATGTATGATAGTAGGAAATGAGTTGCAGTTGGCTCCCCATATAACCTGCACAGCATGGCACCATATACTCGTAAGGTCTCCTTAAATTGGTCGTGGGGTACTGACTCTTGGGTCGATACTTGAACTACTTATCTACTTTTTACCATGCGGGGAATAAATATTTTGGCATAAGTTCCAACTCATTGAGGAGTTGACCATCCAATCTTTTGTTCTAAGCTTCAATATGATAGCATTTAGCCAAATCATTGGGCCTAAATGAAGCTATCGTTTCTTTTCTTGCACTACAGACATATCGACTATTTATGTCTATGTTCTTTAAAATCCACGAAATGGTAGTAGCACAAGGAAATTCCACTGGATGTGTTGCCACCCTGAAAATTCCTGACTTTCTGATGTTCCTGAACGCCTGGAGTTCATCTAGTTCTTCCACCTCCACAGAAAAGTTTGACTTCTTGAACATATAATACACTTCTCCCCATTTTAAGGTCTCTCCATCCTTCTCTAAAAGTCCTAAAGTATCATCATATATGGTCTCGACAATTTTTACCTCTATTGTTTGTTGGGAGTTGCTAGATGGCTCAACCCCTGTTGCTTTCATCGTCGTCTTCTTCCGCGGTGACATTTTTGATCCTGCAAAAGGATAATTTTAGAGCATGTTTATTTGAAATACAGCTAAATGATCAAACAACCAGAAGAGTTATTGAAATTATCAAGACATAGCAAGCTGCCTTCTATAGGTGTCAGGTTAATAGTACACAATTCTCAAATCCTTTGATGAGATTTTAGGGTGAAATGCCTGGTACCATCTTAAAAGGAGAAATCAAAGATCAAGAAAACAACTCCTCTGATCACATCGGAGGAGTTAGTAACAACTCCTCCTATGAGATTGGAAGAGTCGTTTCCAACTTCTACGATCTGTCATCGGAAGGAATTGTCACAGTATCAAGGAGTTTGGAGCACTTAAGAGTAAATCCCCTGATCATATTGGAGGAGTTGAAAGTAACTCCTCCGATATGATCGGAGGAGTTGTTTCCATAGGTTTTGATATACACAGAGGAAAATATTTTAACTTTCTTGAACACATCGGAGAAGTTAGTAACAACTTCTCCAATGTGCTCGAAGAGTTACTTTGAAAGCCTATAGTTTAGAGTTATGGATTTTCGCGAAAATTGGAAAGAGATCCAGGGAAAACCACAACTATTTTAGAGGAGCATGAGGAACCCATAGAACCCTTTGGACCATGGTTTATATGCTTGGAGCAGGTTTCAGGGCTCACATGGATTAAGTGCAAGGTTGCAGAGAAAGTTCGTCGCAGTGAAGGAAAAAGGGCCAACCAGTCATTCAATATGTGGCAAGGAACAGACTCTAAGAAAAATGTAAGGTTGGTGAAGGGGGTGTGGCCAAGAGAGAAATGAATAGGAGTGGGGAAGAGGATTATCGATCTAGGGAAAGGGAGTAAGGAACGAGGAAAAAAACTAACAGTAACAAAGACCTAACCCTAACCCTATAATAGAAGAGAGGTGGGGTGCTCTGAAATGGACCTTATTGCCACGTGGTGAGTATGGTTAGGTGAGAGCTTCAAATGGATTTCAGCTCGAAATGTTTAACCTTAGGTTTCCTCGTTCACTTGCAAATGGTAGGATAACACTAAACCTAACCTCGTTTTGTTTCTATAACCAAATTGTCATTTGTGACATTAAATGTGGTGATTGGGGTTGGTTTGATTGGAGGGCCAAAAAGAAAGTTCTTCGATCAGTTTGGAAGTCGAGAGAGTAACTCTCACGATGTGTTTGACGGAATTTCTCCTAACTCTGGCGATAACGTTGTGTATCGGAGCAAATGACAGGAACTCCTCCGAACTATTCAGAGCAGTTTGAAGTAACTCCTCCGAACTGTTCAGAGGAGAGGAGTTTGAAGTAACTTTGTCAATTTCAAATTCGGATTTAACACCAGGTATTTATGGATTTTGTTTTCCCAAGTGAAACATGAGTTATCAAATGAATCTTGAAATGGGAAGGAGACTTACGAGGCTTTCTCTTAGGCTCAAAAGATACGGGACTTCATTTTTAGGGAGGTACACAAGATCAAACAAAAAGGTAGGGTTGTAGTGCTTGTCACAACATGTATTTATACCTTCGTAGACTTTAGCAGTCAAATCCTTGTGCGGAGGGGGTCCCTTGTCCCACAAACAAGGGGGTCTCATACAACAATTTAGTGTCTCGCTTGGTCGTGGCCTTAAAAATAGATTATTATTAGTAGTAGTATTAGTATTAGTATTATATAATTTTAACTAATTTATTTATATTTATTTGTATAAATATATATAAGTAAATAATTGATGTTTATAATTATTTTAATGTGTTATGTTACATGAACATCTTCTCCATACTGGGTTGTAAAGTGCCTCTTAGCACAACATATTGGGTTGTAGAGTGCCTCTTGATGCAATTACTATATTAAAAAGCAAGAAAACAACATAGGAAAGTCTATAACAATTAATTTGTGCTATACAATGAACATGACTATAATGAAGTAAGTCTTATATGACAAAGGAAGAAGCATGATCTATGCAACTTTTTCCTCACATTTTGTTATTTTTTTATATTGTTGCTTTGAGGAAGCAGATCTAGCGTGATCATATTGAATGATGGTATCTTAAATTTGATTTGAGTGGACTTTACAATGACAAAGTGGATTTGTGTGGAATTTACAACGACAAAGTGAGAATGAGAATTCATTAGACATGGGTTTTGAGTTCCACCGTTTATTCCATAGTAATAGTGTTTTGGTGACACCATGTCATAATACCAACAAATAAAGGGTAACGGTGCCACCATTAAGATGCATGGGACAAATGATAGTTAACAACATATGGGTAGTAGTTGTATGAGTATTAATGATGGACTATTACACTATGGTCAATTGTATTAACTTTTTTGGGGGGGAGACCAAGCATCTCTAACCTTTAATGTATAAATATGGGGTTCATCATCTCGTTGGGTATGGTTATGGATAGAATGTTGAACTTTATAAACCACATGGCCTACAGGAAGAGTGGACTTCTCATCATAATTGTATTGTATCTTGTATTTGAAAGGTTCTTACTGGCGTAATATCTCATGTGTTTGTTACAATCATCATCTTCTTGGATCAAAGTGTTAACAATGACAAATTTAGATGTTGAAACATATAGAATGTAATCATGGGGATGTAATAAGGACGTTGATGTGAGAGAATACTTCAACATGTGACGAGATTAATTAGCTCACTCATCACATACAAAATTCTCACCGTTACATAGTAAACACAAAAATCTATGGACTTTAGTAACATATAATGGGATAAATTGTCATTAGAAATTAGCCTTCCCTTGTAGACTCTTGTAGACTTTGAAGTCAATGAAGGGTGTATGGTGGAGACAATGTTCTTGTACGCTTAACCTTAGGAGGATTGACAATTATCCCAAACTTGGAGGCAATGGAACCTAGGAATTGTGACCATCAATGATGGAGATGACTCACTCTAACATATTGAAACAGATATTGTATTTGCAACAATGTTAAAAAATGGCTCATAAAATTGTGAGATGTTTAACTTGTTGTTTGGAGTGAGTGATCAGATCATCCAAATAAGGCAAGAGTTTATCATTCATATCATATAAAACATAACGATAACCAACAAGGGTGGGGGTGAAGATGTATGGGCTCCAACATTTTAAACTCGAAATGGTGTAACACAATAGGCAACAATGCCCCAAGGCATAGTGAAATAGGTCTTATGTTGGTTCTAATTCTCAATTCAAATTTGATTATATCTAGAAAATTCATCCACGAAAGAAAGGACTCCAAGACCAGCAACTTGATCAATAAACATAGTTAAACAAAATTGTCCTTCGAGCATGCCTTGTTCAGATCGAGAGAACCATATACACCTTGATGGTTCCCTTATTTTTGGTAATAGGAACATGATTCGACACCCATGAGGTATATGGGATCGGGAAAATGAACTATGTGTTAATTAATTTCTAAATCTCGACATTTGTGCTGGGGCCTTCAAGGGATGAAAAGGGTATTGCTTCTACTTAACTAGTTTGGCATCACACCAAGTGTATATATGATGTTTCAAAATATCAAGGTCTAGGCTAATTGTTTCGTTGCAGGACCAAGTAAAAAAATCCCATAATTATTAGAATAGATATTTGTAGGAAAATATATGGTAACGACATCCCAAGGGTTATCCAAATCATGCATGGTCTCGATAATTTCCTCACCAAGGGTGAAGATCTCATCAAAATCAATATGAAAATCTATTGAAATCATTGTGACCAAGGAATGAACCTTTGAATGGGTAAAATGACGAGAACTCACCATCCTTACATTAATGCATGGCTTCTATCAAGGTTGAGGCCCAGTGATAAGTTGAGAGAAGATTGTGTAAATGGAATATGCGACCATATTTTTAACTTACAGAAGGTGACCATGGGATACCTCGAGCAACGATGATTCACTAAAATTACGGTGACCAATGCCAGTGAAAGTGGGATTGGACTAAGTCTCAACCTTAGATAACAAAACACTTTTCACATTCAAAGTTAGGTTAGGTTCATAGTAGGTAATTTGGTCGATCGTGACCGCTTTCCCTTCATGGGGAAATTACATGATAGGATTTTTCCTTCATGGCATACATATAGTTTATGACCCAACAACATGTTATAGTCGAAACACATCTACTACTTTAACGTCAATAAAAATAATCTCATTGGCCAACTTAATATGAAGGTTGGGGAGTAACCCTTGTGGTTTATAAGTATGACCAACAATGTTCCACAAGGTAATTGTTCGTGTAACAAGGTCGAACAAGCCTAACTTATTTCAAACAACTACATACATGACACATGGTGAAGATCCTTTATCCATGATGCAACGATAAATAATGTGATTCTTGAATATAATATCTGGAAAGCAAAGGTGTGAGGAATACATGGTTCAATGTTATCAAGATCAAATTAGTCATCAAACACGAGTTTGCAGGATTAATAAATCCCAACAACATTTAGCAATGCCTTTCATTGAGAAGGGGAGGTTTGGAGGACCTCTAATGCTAACATAATGGGAGGGGATCGAGCCAAATATCCAATGATCATATAATTTTGGGCATCCCTAGTGCGAGGATTGTGCATTGTCATCCTTGAAGGGATTTAAGACACTCGAGGGGTAGATTTGGTTGTCAGTCTATTTATCTGCAATGAAGTGTTGTCCTTGTCAAGAGACTCCTTTCAAGGTTTCTTGCATATATGATTACATGTTGAGAGATTCACCTCATTAAATGTCATGTAGATGTGTTGATATGACATATCACCCTCTTGTAAAGGGATTAAGGAACTAGAAATAGAAGAGTATGCATCCTTCTCTATGACAAATTTTTACTAAGGGAAAGGAGTATGTAGCACAACAGGTGGAACTTGATTAACCTAGTTACGTTAATTCTACATTTTTTTTTGTCAAAAACACCAAAATCAACCCCCGTTTCAAAAAGTGGCACTATCGGTAGCACCCATTTTTTATTTTTATTTTTTTTTTGGGGGGGGGGAGTGTGTTGAAGCTAAATTTATCACTTGTTTGAAATTGTGGCCTTGACAATTGATACTGTTGCAGAAAATTGACCCTCAAATCGAAAAGTGGTGCTTCCAATAGCACCAATTTTATTTTTGGAGTTAAAATTAAGACTTAATTGAAAACATGGCTTTGACAACTAGTACCATCGCAAATAAAGAGGCTAAAATTCACGTCTAAATTGGAAACTTGAAAAAAAAAAAAAAAATTGTTTTCTTAATTTATAACAAAAAATGGAAAGGCAAAAAACCTTCATAAACAAGTTTTAAAAAAGAAAAAGAAAAAATAA
>JASDQU010101990.1:223559-234933 GCA_032191745.1 Picea mariana
ATCCTTATGGAGAATGAAGAGTTGGATTTTGAATATGACACGCTTAACATGGTGGAGATATTCTACTTGGATGTATACTTTGTATGCATGCAGAAGAGCAGGCAGGCCCAAGCAATGTCTACACTAGATCCAAGCAATGTGCCAATTGGAATCAATCTGATGGTTGGGTTTTCCAAGGAAATCATCCCATCAATTCGTAAGCAGGGGGTGGGAACGACATATCCTCATCTTTCACAACTGTAGTGTAGGCTCATTCTTCCAAGTCTTAGAAAAATGTTTTCTCCTAGGCTCGTTCCCCCGTTTAGCATGGTATCATGTTTTCCTCGTCAATCGATCAATTTTGCGTGTCAAAGAAGGGTCAAGGAGAGGCTTTGAATCTAAACTCTTCTCTTGTGCACATGAAATCTATAAAAAGGTGTTGTAAGGCCAAAAGGGAGCAGATCAAAATGGTGGTACGTGATGATGTGAAGTGCGAGGTGATCCCGGACCTATTGGGTAAAACGACGATAGTAAGGTTATGTCGAAAGATCGTAAGGATGAAATATTTGATGGTTTGGATCGATTCGAATTGGTCTACTTTTTTTGGGTACAAACCTGAGTTTCACACGATGGCCCGTGGGTGGTTATGCTTCAAGTTTCAAATGAAGGATGATATGGAAATTATGTTTAGAAGGTTATGGGGATGGGGCCTGTCGAGGTTGGTTTTAAAGGAGGGTCATAAGTTTCAACCCTACCTGTGACCGCATTTCCCCAGATAAGGTGTGGGTGATTCTCCCAAATATTCCCCTCGTGTTCTGATAGGAGGATGTGTTGAAATTTATAGGAAACAAATTAGGTCGGTTCCTAAGATTTGAAACAAAATGGGACTCAAATCTCTACGAGTGTTGGGCTTGAGTGCAAGTGGAAGTAGACTTGCAGGAGGGTCTGCTTGATGAAATAGTATTACTTTGCAGAAGTTTTTAATAGGTTCAAAGAATTGATTATTGGAGAGTTATGTTCCATTGCTTCAGTTGCCACGAGGTCAGACACCTTCAGGCTCAGTGTCACAAGTATCTATCTTAAAATCTGCCCTTCAAAATGACTTGGAAGTGGAAGTCAATCATGAGTTGTGAGGGGGAACAATATCTGAATATGTGGTGGAATATTTAGAGGTTGTTCATCTCAGTTCCAAATTCAATCCTATGAAAAGTCATCTAGAGAGGCAAGCTGATGATCAACTAGAGGACAAGGTAGTTTCTAACTCGGGTAAGCAATTTTCTTCTCTAGTCTCTAACTCATGTCTGATCCCTTGGGATTTTTCTCCTTCTATCGAAGATCTGATGATAGTCTTGGAATCTCCTGAGGTTTTGCATCCTTCTGCAACTAAAAACCATTCTCTCATTGTTGTGTTTGTCATCCCTCTCTTTAATGATACTCTCCTCGTAGTTACTTGTTCCCTGAACTTGATATGGTTTCCTCCTCCCCTCTCCTCTCTAGTGATATATCCCCCTCCCACAGGTCTCCTCTACACTCCTCCTCTCTCCCCTTCGACAGTATCTTGGAAAAGTAACTTCTCTAAGCCTATACTCAAATCTGATTATCTCCTGCAGTCAAAGGTAAAAATTGTGGTAGAGGAGGCCTATGTGAGTGGATTAACATTGGAAAGGTTTATGAGCTCACAGGTGGGATGGAAGTCTCACCTCCTGTTTCTGAGATCAAGCAAGAAATGACAATATAAGTAGTAACTAATCTACCATAGTGCAGACCCTTGGAGCGGGGAAATTCTGGGAGAGGATTCCTTAATGGTTTGTCTATCTTTCAATGCTTGTGGGGTTAGGGGCACCTCAAAAATCCTAGACCTCAAAAGGATCATGAAATCATATTTTTCGAATGTAACAATGCTGCAAGAAACCATGTGTGTGAGATTCAAGGCCACAAAATCCTTTCAATTGTGGTTAAAAGATTGGTCTTTTAGTATTGTTGATGTAGAAGGTTTATCATGTTGATATTATGGTAGCTGCAAGAGGTATTTACCTCCACGTGTAAACCTGACGAGAATAGAATACTCTGGAATGCAAGAAGAAACCCTAATGAGTTGGCTAATAACCCTAGAAGACTTGTCGGCTCAAGAAGATAATTTATATTAGGTTATTAGCCTCCAAGAGAAGAAGTCAGCCAGAAATAATAAAAATATACTGAACAGACAGGTACCCAGAAGGAGAAGTCGACCCCAGTAAGTTTGCTAGAACCACTATAAATATAGGGCGCCAGTCTCTCATTTGACACATCTCAGCAGTTGCAGAGAGCCAATTCTGTGCAGTGCAATTTCAGTCTTGTGCGCAGGTTTGGAGGAGAGTTGTCGGTGCAGCTGCTGCAGCTAGCAGTTACGTTTTGGCTTGGACTATCTCTTGCTGAGGGTTTGGAACATCTGATTAGCCTTTGTTGATGCACTATCCTTGGGGAAAGGTGTGCTACCCTTTGTATGGCTATCTAGCCTAGGGTTTGCTTCCGGAATGATTCTCTGTTAAGGTTAAGGTGCTCGGAGGGTGGCTTCGGCCTATGGTTGGGTGAAAAGGGTATCATCAATGGTAAAACGAGCACACATCCTTCATATTCTAACAGGTTATGGGCCCACACCTCCTTCACTCAGTATAAACACTGGAAGGAAACATAGCTGCTAGGATATTGAGCTCGTTGAGGAACTGTCGCTAGGGTTACTAGCAGAAGCAGCTTCCAAGACACTGTCGTTAGGGTTACTAGCAGGAGTAGTTGCAGAAACCCTAATCCTCTTTTTGAGGCACCTTAAGTGAAGGAATTGACCTAATCTCCAGATATATTAGTGAACTCTACCCTAGCACATCTCCTCATACTCTCAGCAAGCCAAGATGTGAAGTTTGAGTTTGTGGTCAAATCTAGGGTTTGACCAAGCCAAAGCAGCGATGACTTATACTATGAAGTCAAAGAACAAGTTAGATGGAGCCTCTAACTTCAGAGAGTGGAAGACAATGATTGACCTCATCCTTGCCAAGAGTAAAGTGTCAGATATCGTAAAAGGAAAGATCGTGAAGCCAGAGCTTGAAGAAGGAAAAGAGAAGGAACCGTAGAAGGAAATACAGTGATATCAATGCTATGAGTATCATAGTGGAATCTATAAAGGAACACTTGATACACTACATCTCCCATCTTGACTCATTGAAGAAGATGTACGATGCCCTAAAAAATCTCTTCTCAGTCAGAAACATTGGACAAGTAATGAGCCTGAAGAATGAGCTCCGTGACATGAAGATGAATGATGACGACAACATAACATCATACTTTGTGAGAATCTCTCAGTTAAGAGATCAACTACAAGATATTGAACAGATCATCTGAGAGAAGGAGTTGGTAAACATAGTACTCAATGGTCTTCCCAAGACGTGGGATGCATTTGCCGCAAGCATGAACACAAGAAAGGAGTATCCGACATTTGAAGAACTTTGGACTTGATGTGCTCAAGAAGAATCAAGGATCAGTGCAAAAGAGAAACCCCAAAAGAAGTACGATGATCAAGTCTTTACAACAAGATTCAAGAACTTCAGGAACAAAAGGAAGTTTGGTTCAAGGAGGAAGCCAAATCAAGAGAAAGACATATCAGAAGTACAATGCTTCAACTGTCGAAAGTATGGTCACTACAAGAATCATTGTCCCGAGCTAAAGAAAAGGAAGGAGAAACATGAAGCATCAATTGTAGAAGAAAAGGAATCTACAAAGAAGACTAAGCAGGATGGAAAAAACTTCTTCTTCTAAAGGTAACAAAACTCTTCTTATTTCTTGTTCATATCTTGTTTGCATCGTCTCTATACATATCTTGTATATCTATCTCTTGGAAGATAATGTATTCCAAGAAGAACTATACCTATGGAAGAACAACAAGATAAGAATGGATATCATTAGATAATGCACATGAAAGGATGAAATACAAATCATGTGGAAGCTATTGCGAGATAAGCCGAATCAATCATGAAGAGACTTAGAAGAAGCAAAGACAGAAAGAAGTCAGCAATCGAGAGGAAATTGGAAAAAGACTTATGACGTTATGTAGAAGACAACAAGACGGAAGTGTGGACTCTGTTAGACAAGAGAGCCAATTCTATATTGCAGAAGACAATAAGGATGCAGATGGAAGCATAGACTCTGTTAGACGGAGGGAGCCGATTATATGCACTCATACATGAAGCAAGGATTAGGAGGGAGCCAATCCTATGATCCATTGAATATGATGAAGTATATATCCATGGTAGTAACCATGAAAGACAGTACGTGCTCATTTCAACCGCAGAAGAAGACCTCTTCAAAGAAAATCCTCAGAGTATCCCTGGTTGTCCATCCAAATCCGTGATCCTATGATGAAAGAAAGAAATGGAATCTTTAGGGAATGGAATCTACTCCATGGACCCAAGAGCTAAACACGAGGAAGAACATGAAGATTCCAAGAAAGAAAGAGAAGCCAGAACAACCAGTCATTGTATCAAGAATCACAAGATTGTCAACCTGATATAAACTTAATAAAAGCAATCAAGCAGAGGAACTGAAAGTCGTGATGAAGAACAGTGTATGGAAGACTTATGAATGAAAGCATTGCAAGATCTAGAACCAGAGGTTCTCCTAGATGGAGGGAGAAGACTATGATGACTACTTGTTCCAGTACACCAGACATATCTCTACATGAGTCATTATATCATCTGCAACATCCATGAGTTGGAGTTCTACATCAGATGAATGCAAAGAATGTTCTCCAAAGAAATTGAATAAAGAGTGTATGAAGAGCAATCTCAAGACCTTGAGGCATACCAGAAAGAGACCCTTACATGCAGATAGAAGAAGATAACTTGGTGGAGAACCTCCAGTGCATAGTAGAAGCGTGGTGAAGATTTCCTATAACATCAAGATGATTACTCGGTACATTAGATCTCATGATGACAGAAGAAGTGCCACATGGATATGTTCCAATTTTCCAACAATAATATACTCTATTGTTCAGAGCTACATGAAGCCTTCACAGTGTTCTAGACTAAAGTACATTTGAAATCAAGCATTACATTATCCATGATGAAGTCTAGAAAGGAGAAAGTGGTTCTCCAATACATATCTCCACAGATGAGCAGATAAGTAGACATTTTGGTAAAGCTTCTATCCAAGATGAAAGAGTTTGCGTACTCAAGTTGGAGCTTGTGGAAACGACTTCCTTATTGAAAAAGGAAGAGATGACTCCCAGGTTGGGAGGGAGCACTTAAAATATTATTGAAGAAATTCATTTTCAAGATTGAAAAATAGTTCATCTTGGACAAATGCTTTCCTGTTCGAAAAGTGGATTGAGATTTCTGACGGACAATGATTTCCCATCATGGTTAACATGGGAAATGGTACAGATTGTTGAAGTATCATAGACAGTGACTTCCCATTGTGGTTAACATGGGGAGTGGTCTAGAGCAGACTCTCTACTTGAGGGTTACTTAAGAAGACTGGCCCACCTCGCCGGACAGCGATTCCTCATTGTGGTTAACATGAGGAATGGTTTGTTTTGGAGGATGATACAAGACAGTCTTTTCCTATTGTGGTTAACAGAGGAAATGGTCTAGAAAGTCATTCCTTAGGGTTTATACATTCTCTCCAAGGTGCACTTTGATTAGTGTAGGAGGAATGGCCCAAGGTTGGGAATGGTCCAGGCTCAGCAATCAGGGACAGGCATTCCTTAGGGTTTATACATTCTCTCTAGGGTGCACTTTGATTAGTGTAGGAGGAATGGTCCAGGCTCAGAAATCAGAAACAATCATTCTTCCTTGTTTGAGAAGAATAGGGCAGGTAGCCCATTGCTGATGTTCTACACGGAGGGCATATATTCTTTTAGATCTCATA
This sequence comes from Picea mariana, assembly GCA_032191745.1. Taxonomy (NCBI): domain Eukaryota; kingdom Viridiplantae; phylum Streptophyta; class Pinopsida; order Pinales; family Pinaceae; genus Picea; species Picea mariana. The sequence continues at coordinate 229,434 of JASDQU010101990.1, forward strand.
GATGTGAGTGAAATATTGGCCCAGATGATTCAGTTTATATCATAACATTGTTTCTGTGTAGGTTGCTATCAGATGTTTGTTATGAAGAATGTATGACAGTAGATGTATACTATTGTGGTGGATATGTTCCACTGTTTGTGACTATACGTTGTTGATCAAGTACTTGTGTGTTACTTGGTGTGGTAGTGTACCACTAGATTGTAGTTATGTACTATTGTGGATAGACACAGTTGTGTTCTATTTTGTTATGACTGCCTTGAAGACTATCAACAGTTTATTGGAAATAATTATCACCAAGATGAATGAAGAACAGAGATTTTCAGACAGAAAATGGTTCAGAACATTTACTCTTCTAGATTAGAAGAATGGCTCTTGTATCACTCTGTGGAGTGAGCATCATGTCTGATTACTCAGATAGAGTATGGTTTCGAGAGATGATGTAGCTGATGATGATGATGGTGCTCATGATCTAGTCTATATAACTATGTTGATGTTACCGGGTGAATGGTATGTTTTGTGCTCAAGACCATTACCTGTAATACCTCCTTAGCTAGGAGGGAGTGCTGATATTATGGTAGTTGCGGGAGGTATTTACCTCCACGTGTAAACCTGACAAGAATGGAATACTCTGGAAAGAAAGAAGAAACCCTAATGAGTTGGCTAATAACCCTAGAAGACTTGTCGGCTCAAGAAGATAATTTATATTAGGTTATTAGACTCCAAGAGAAGAAGTCGGCCAGAAATAATAATAATATACTGAACAGACAGGTACCCAGAAGGAGAAGTCGGCCCCACTAAGTCTGCCAAAACCACTATAAATACAGGGTGCCAGTCTCTCATTTAACACATCTCAGTAGTTGTAGAGAGCTAGTTCTGCGCAATGTAGTTGCAGTCTTGTGCGCAGGTTTGGAGGAGAGCTGTCGGTGCAGTTGTTGCGGCTAGCAGTTACATTTTGGCTTGGACTATCTCTTGGCTAGGGTTTAGAACATCTGATCAGCCTTTGTTGATGCGATATCCTTGGGGAAAGGTGTGCTACCCTTTGTATGGCTATCTAGCCTAGGGTTTTCTTCCAGAATGATTCTCTGTCAAGGTTAAGGTGCTCGAAGGGTGGCTTCAGCCTATGGTTGGGTGACAAGGGTATTGTCAATGGTAAAACGAGCACACATCCTTCATATTCTAACATATCAGGGGGTTTGATCATGGATCGGAGTCCAAGTTTAAGGATCCTTTCTTCCCTCTTGATTTATTCAGGAATTATTGTGGACCTAGTGGACCGAAAATTAGATGCTTCTTTCAAGTTGGTCAATCTATATGATCCATACACAGAAAAAAGATCCTTTTGGGAAGGATTTGTCTCTTTTAGAATCCTTTCACCCACCAGCATCATTCCTGGCGATAGCCTTAACTTAACCCTCTCGATTCGGAAAGTGTGGGGGGGGCATTCCCATAAGGATCCATTGGAGGGATTATTTGTTCATTGAATAGAAGAGTTGCATATGGTCAATCTGGAGCCTCCAAAGTTGATTCCTACCTGTCAGAATGGTAGAAAAGGGGAGAATCTCCTAGCAAAATGACTCAATAGATTTCTTATTTCAGACGATTTATTAGAGAACCCTTGGACGATCAAGTCTTGGGTTTCCCCTAGGGAATCTTGAACCATCTTCCCATAGTGATGAAGATCGACAAGAAAGGGGAAAAACCACCTTCCCCGATGAAATTTAACCATTCCTAGCTCCAAGAGGAAGACTACAAAAAGTTGGTTTCGTTTATATTGATCCTTATAGATAAGGAAGTTGAGAGCTCCTTCATGCAACAATTTGAAAATAATCTGGGAAAGGTTCAAAAATATACCAAATAAATGGCCTATTCTTTCAATAAGAAAGCCCAATCCGTTCTTCTTGAAGTTGAATCAAATATTGACTACCTCCTGGTGGAAAAATTGGTTGGCTCTCTCTCTATAGTTGAAGAGAGCTCTTTAAAAACTCTAATGGCTAAGGGACATGACCTACTGGCATATGAATAAACAAAGTGGTGCCTTAAAAGTAGAGTATTCTAGTTAAAGGAGGGAGACAAAAACACCAAATTCTTCCACAGGCACGCTAACTATCGAAAGAACCTTAACTCTATCTAGGAAATCTTGGACCAAAATGGTCAGATTGTCAATTCCTTTGAAGCAATAGCCGAGGTGAGGAAGGAATTTTTCTCCATTCTTTTTAAGCAACCAAGAGGATGCCCCATCGAAGAAATCCAAAAGGTGTCTAACTTTTTCCTTAGGTCTTTTAATGATGAAATGAATGAGTCCCTACAGGCAGAGGTATTAGAAGGAGAAATTCTAGCTACCCTTTCTTTTTTTCAAAAAGGGAAAATCCCAAGGTCGGACGGTCTTTCGATTGAATTTTTTCTAGGTTTCTACTACTTGCTTAAAGACGATTTGTTCAAGGTGGTTCAGGAATCTTAGCAATCTGGAAAAATTCTTGGCTCTTTTAATGTGACCCATCTTGCTTTAATTCCCCCAAAAAAAAAGTTGTTTCTTTAGATGATTTCATACCTATATCCTATTGTAATGTCATTTACAAGCTCATCTCCACGATTATTGTGAATAGGATTAATCCTTTCCTTAGAAAAATAATCTCCGAAGAGCAGTTCGACTTTCTATATAAGAGACAAATACATGACGCAGTAGCCCTAGCCCAAGAAGTTATGCACTCCATCCAATCTCAAAATATTTCTTCTATTATTCTGAAGTTGGACCTATCAAAATCCTATGACAAAGTTAGTTCAATTTTTATTAAACTTTCTCTCATCCAAATGGGGTTGAATATGGCCATTGTCAACCAGATAATGGGGTGCATTGAGATGACTTCATTCATCATCCTCGTCAATGGCTCTCCGTCCAAATTCTTCTGCCCCTCTGGAGAAATCAAAAAGGGATGTCCCATATCTTCATTCCTTTTCCTTATTAGTGTTGAAGGATTAAGCATGATTATTGGAAAATATAGGAGAAGTGGACTCCTTAAAGGATTCAAAGTTGTACCTACAAAACTTCTTTCTCATTTTCTATTTGTTGACAATGTACTTCTCTTTAGCGCAAGGTCCACACAAGAATTCTAGGTTCTAAAAGACATCCTAGATTTATTTTGTTTAACTACATGAATGCATATCAATTTGGCCAATCCCAATATCTTATACAACTCTCTTCAAGAATATGTGCAGGATCAGTGGGACAATATTCTCCCATTCTCTTGTAAAATCATTGAAGAGGTGCTCAAATATTTGGGTTTCATGTTGAAACCTAATGCATACTCCTATGACAATTGGATGTGGCTCTACAAAAAAGTCGAAGTGAGAATATCCCTTTTGGTTCACCGCTGGTTATCGAGAGGTGGGCACCTAATTCTCTTGCAATCTATGCTGAGTAGCATCCCAATCTATTAGGCATCCATAGAAAAAATTCCTTAAGGTATCCTAACAAAAATTTAAAAAGATATATTTCGGTTCTTATGGTCATGGAGACAAGATGCAAAAGGAATTCCTCTCATCAAATGGTTGTGCATCGCTGTGTCTAAGGGCCTAAAAAAATGGCCAAACCCTTGTAGTGAAGAGCCTTTGGAGGCTTATCCATAACAATATGCTTTGGAGAAGAGTGATGTAATGAAATTATTTAGCAGGAAGACGGTGGAAGAATGGTTTCATACTCAAATAAAATCAGCAATCAACTTCTCAATAGTATGGAAAGATCCGATGGAAACATTCCCCCTCATCGAAGACTAGACAGTGTGGTGAATAAGTAATGGAAAAAGTTTAAGGACCGGGGAGAACCCTTGGGAAGGTTTGGATAGAGTCTTTAAATTGTTGGAGGAACTAGTTCCATCCCTCCGTTCAAAATGAATATTTTCCCTATGGGATGTGAGGGTCCAAGGACTGGATATGGTTGGACTCCTTGGTTCATTATCAGACTCGGACTTGGGATTAGAGGGTGGTCAAGCAAAAGAGTGGAAAATATTTGTCAAAAACCTAAGATCAAAATTCATCAGACTACAGGAAGAGGAGGCCAACACTTTGACTTGGTCAAAGAACTCACTATCTGAGGAATACACAACAAATCTTTGCTACTTGGTACTAGTTGAAGAGGATTTCTATGGAGAGCGTCGTTGGTGGTCAGAAAAATTATGGAGCATGCACTCGTCGTTGAATACAATAATTCTTTGTGGCTAGCTCTCCATGATAAACTTCTAACGTGGAAAAATGGGCTAAGAAAGGGATGGGTTGGTCCCATTAGATGTGTTATGTGTAGGCAGGAGGTTGAAACTACTAAGAACTTGTTCATTTCATGTTCATTTGTAGTACAAGTTTGGTCTTTAGGTTCATCATTTTTTGAGGTTAATTCTCACACTTTGTATAAGAGTCTTGAAGACTAGCTTAATTACTGGAGGAATGAAATTTCAGCAAAAGACTATGGGTCTCTTCCTTGTTTCTTCACTTATTTCATTTGGTGAGATCGAACATGTGCATTTTTCAAGATAAATTCATCCCAGCCAAGGTACTGGGGCAGGTCTGGTGCAAAACTATCCCAGGAGTTTATGTGTGAACTAGAGAAATTAAAGCCTAGTAAGCCTCCATGTCCACGTTGGTCGATGAAACTCCTTGGGGATTCTTCGATGGCACCAGCCAGGGTCATCCTCCCAGGAGTGGGATTGGAGTGGTTCTTCATTTGTCCTAATCACATCTCTTCCAAGTTATATATGCTCCGAGACAAGGCACAAACATGAAGATGGAGTTCATAGCTTTGTAGATGTTGTTGTTCCTTGAAAAAATTTAAATCTGAGAAGGCTTCAGATAATGGGCGATTCCAAAGTGGTAATTAACTGGTCCAACAACAAATTGTAGGTAGAAGTGGTGTGACTTTAGTCTTTGTTGAATCATATCTCTGCTTTCCTCAATGGTTTTGAGTGGTCTTCTTTTGCCCATATATAGAGAGAGTTGAGCTCTAGGGTTGAATCTCTATCCAAAGAAGCTATGATGTTGGAGGAAGGTTCTTTTGTCTCTCAGGAATTCTTCGAAGGGAAATTACATGAAGAAATTTCTTTCATGTTATAGTTTTCATTCATGTCTTTAATTTTATTTTATTTTTGTAATGTATCTAGCCAAGGGCTGGACATTATTAAGACTGGGTCGGATTAGACTTAGAAAAGAATAGCGGGAATATGGTTTTTATTTCTTGTAAGTAAAATAGGTGACAGGTAAGGTTCCACAGTCGAAGAGAATTCCTAATTGCTCAGTTTAAGAAATTGAAGCAGTGATCAGTCTTTATGGTAAAATGTATATTGCTCTCTCTTTCTCTTATGGTGAATCAAATTACAATTAAGGTGATGATAAACCCTTATGACATATGATTCATTTATTTCTCTCTCTCTCTCTCTGATAATGTAAATCAAATTACAATTAAGGTGATGATAAACCCTTATTACATATGAGTCATCTCTCTCTCTCTCTCTCTCTC
>JASDQU010101990.1:235254-264029 GCA_032191745.1 Picea mariana
AGTTTGCACACATTTTACTTTTTACCTAGACATTTAGCAATGATTGAGAGAAAGAGATTAGAGGCCAGTTTAGAGAAGTCAATTTTTAGAGGTATTAGTTGGAGAGGAGACAGTCATGGAATGTCATACATAGCATAGGATAGGTAAAAGGTACCATGGCTGACATCGAGATTGATTATGAGGAGGATGAGAAGGACTTCAAGGAAGTCTTCCTTGTGGATGATCATCAGATGTCAAAAATTAAAAAGGGATGTCAACATGGCAGATATAGAGCCCTTGGATCCACTTCAGAATGGCCCTGTAATGGAGACACATAGATCGGTCATATATTATATGAGGAAAGTGGGCATGTGGAACAATGTAGATTCAACGTGTTCCTCATCCCAAAACTATGTGAATAGGGATGCATCACATCCCTCACAACCCATATTATCACCACCTTTGCATGCAAGCTATGTGTCGAAGGACACAGAACACTTTGGTGATAATGTCCTACCGAGGTTGAATAATCTCGGTTCTTATGCATTGGGTTCTCTCGATAAGAAAGTGCAATGTTGGAAGGTAAAGCAAGAGAAGAGGGGAATGGTAGTGGGCGTTGATTTGGAGCTAAGGATGACCCTCGACTTGTTGGGGAAAATGGAAGTTGGGCGGTTTTGTGTAAAAGTGGTGTCTCCATCCACATTGAAATATTGGTTGGAAGCTAATTGGGTTGAGCTTCTTAGTTATCGCCCCAAATTCTATACTATATTCCATGGTTGTCTCAGCTTCAAGTTTTCAAGCAAACAAGCTTTAGAGGCAATTTTAAGCAAAGATTGAGGATGGGGCCATACAGACTCATTCTTAAGAAGTCGATGATCTCCTTTGACCCTTCTCGAGAAGCTCAATCTCCAACTAAGGTATGGGTTATTCTCCCAAACCTCCCTCTGGTTTTTTGGGATGAGGAAATAATGAATTCCATTGGCAATAAAATCGACAGTTTCAATAGTCGCAAACTAGGGTGGGCTGAAAAAACAGACTAGTGTTGGGTGTGGGTCCAAAATGAAGTGTACCTACGAGAAGGCCTCCTAGACAAAATCAAGTTAGTTTGCGACAAATTTTCTTGGAATCAATGAATAGATTAATGGTGAATAGCTTTTAGGTGTTATGGATGCCATCAAGTCATCCATATTCAAGGCCAATGTAAGTTAATTCTAGTATATCTCCCCCATTTTAAAAAATTTGGAAAAAGAAGTTGAAGATAGAAGACTCGCTATCAGAAAAAAGGAGGAGCTCGATAGGAGGAAACAAAAATGACAACAAGAGGACAGGTCACAGATCTTCGGAAGAAGCCTTGTCTCTTCCTCCACCGCGGATTTCTCCTGGTAAGTAGTCACCTCTGGACCTCTCTTTTTTAAATCATTCATTTTCGAAATTCCAAAAAAGGAAGAGATTGCACCTCTCAGTGCACATTCTAAGGGTCTCTCTTCTTCTCAAATTAGAGGTCTCTCCCCTTCCATCAATTCCCCTCTCAAATAACACTCCTCCCCCTTATGGTCTCGTCCCACTAGCCACCCCCACCGCCCATTCTCCCCATATATCCTTCTAGTATATTGGGTGATAACTCATTTAACTCCCTTTTGAAGTCTTTGGTGAAGTTTGAATATTTTCTCCAATCTAAAAATGAGAAACCAAAAAAGGATCATCATATGGGCATCTCGCCTTGGACAAAGATATGGGTGGTCATATAGGAAGGAAATCATTGATATCTTTGTCCCAATCCAAGGCCTTAAAGGAAATCAATAGTGGCAAAAAAGGAACCATATAATGATCCCTTAGAACAGGTCGAGCCCAAGAAGGGGTTCCAAAATGAAAGTGATATCATTTAACCCAAGGGGAGTAGGGGGTGCTCCCAAAACGCAAGCCCTCAAACTGATCTGGATTATTTTTTAGAACGAAATGAAGGCAGATATATAACAATGAAATATATAGAGATATTGTGAGATACACAAAAATATTGCAATAAACATAGAGATATAGTAATGCACAATTTTTATTAATGAGAGAATGTATAGAAACTGTAAAATTACAGAGTGAATGACTCGCTAGAATGGTGGCAACTTATCTCTAAGAAGAGATGTGATGGATACGCTAATTCGCAAGAATATGATCGTTACAATGAGGCTCCAAAGGACTTTTTAACATAAAGAAAATCCAAAACCCTAACCCTGGAAGATGAAAATCCAACAAGCTTGTGGACCCCGTTTTGGGTAGTTTGTTGTATCAACTTCCCAGAGGCATAACTTTCGCATACGATCTCTGTTTGGGGTGCATGATAGCTCGTTGGAAATGTATTGACGAGGAGATTCATTTAAAATGCTCAAAAATTCCATAGACAATATTTGAGGTGCTCTATCACGAAAAAACATCGTTTAGGCCCTTCAAACGGCCCCGGAAGTTTAGGACCCGAAAAACTACTAAAAATAGTAAATTGCCAAAGAACTGTTTTGAGCCAGTTGGAATAGGTGGGTGGCCACCAATATGAACCTGGATCAATGCTCCCTCCTTAGGAAGTAATGGTCTCCATTGTGTTGAGTTTTTAGGGGAGAGGGGAAAGCGTTTGTTGAATTTGAACCTTGGTGAGTTGTTTGCCTTGTTGGAGAAGTTGCGTTGTTTGGCTTGTGAAAGGTTGTCGAGAACCTGATGTTGGAAGGGTTGGAAAATTTTAACCAGTATGGATACATGAGATGACTATGTACAGAAGGAATATTTTCACTTTGTTGCAATCTTGTCGATTTGCTTCTGCTGGATAGAAGGTGCTTAGACTGAGGCTGCAGTGATTGCAATGTCCTTATGTTCATCTTTTGAACAGATTGTAAAGAGGTTGAACTTTATGGTATGAGAGATCACTTTGTGGCACTGTTTTGTTGGTATAGTAGTCAGAACTACCTCTGGTATCTTATAAGGTTGACCCCCCAGAGTAAAAATGACGCTACGAGGTCGAGACTCATAAATAGCATGACGCATCCACATATATGGCTGGCCTAACATAACATCACAGAATTCGAGTGAGGAAACATCACACAGTACCTCATCCTTGAAGGGCTTGATGCCATATGACAGGCGACATTGCTCGCTGACATGAAGATCTCATCCCTGGCAAAGCCATCTGATGTTTTATGGTTGCAGGTGTGGTGTTGTCGGCAAATCAAACTGGTTGATGACCTCTGTTGAGATGACGTTATTTTGGATTCCACTATCAATAATAAAATGAAGCGAGGTCCCCTTCACCCACACATGTGAATGGAAAAGGCGCTCCCCCTCCTCAGGATCCTCTGGTTCTTTTGGTTGGATTTTTACGATCATGACAGTGGAAATGGGTTTTGCATCAATTATCTGTCTCCTTTTATTAGTGTCTGAATCAGAGTTCGATTCGGGGCTCAGCTCTGTTTCTTTGAGCTCAACCACCAATGATTGTTTCAAGCGACATTCATTAGTGTTGTGCCAAGGGATTTTGTGGAAGTTGCACCACTTCCCAGTGTCCTTCTTTTCCTATGGTTTGGACTAGTTTTCTTGAGGTTGAATGCTATGTGAGTTAGGGTTGCCTTTACCATACTTTGGTTGTTGTGGATTTGCAGACCCAAATTCCCACTTGTTCTGCTGCTTAAATTTATGCTTGATTTTGACAGCATATCTATAAGCGGATCCTAGTGATGAGATGTCCAAAAACTCCCTTTCCATTTGGATGTACTTGTGTTGAGTCCCGCGGTACTTCAAAACCATATGTCGCTCATGGTCTTTGATACCCAGCTTGGTACGCAAGGTATGGAAGGTATTTGTGAACTCTGACACTGTTTGGTCCCGCATTTTATGCAGCGTGGCCCATCTCATGTATTGGTCATCATAATTTCCCATAGGGTAATATTGATTCTTGACCGCATCGAATAAAAAAATCCCAAGTGAGCTCAACCCCAAATATTCCAGCCTCCTTTGTGGAACTTTGCTCGTAGTAAGTTTCCCACCAATGTTTGACATGGGGGAGAGCCTTAAGGAGTGCAAAGGTGATATTTTCTTTGTCTGAAAAACCGTAAACAGAGAAATAACCTTCTAGAAAATTTAACCATTTTTTCAAAGCATCCACAACGATTTGAACTTCAAATACGGGAATCTCAAAATTAACTTGTACCTTGAATGGGATAACATCTCCAAAGAAACTACTTGATGAAGACGCACATGTTATTGTCGCCAATCGTTGAAGGATTTGGGAAAAATTCTCCAACATCTTGTTCCTCTATTGTGTGAGGGATTCCACGAGCAACAACTTGATGGGATATTCTGCTCCCGCGTCTCTCTTTTCTTCTGCCATGGGAGGTCGCTTGGGCTAATGAGAGTGGTTGTCCTTAAAAGAAACTAGCTCGAGACCCAACTCTCTGTACCCTGACCTCGTCAGGGACATGCACTAAGAAACGACAATGAGCAGCTTGCTCTAATACCACTGATACGGATGATTTTTTAGAATGAAATGAAGGTAGATATATAACAATCAAATATACAGAGATATCACAAGATACACAAAAATATTGCAATAAACACAGAGATACAAAAATGCACATTTTTTTATTAATGGGAGAATGTATAGAAACTATAAAATTACAGAGTGAATGACTCGTTAGAATGGTGGCAGCTTATCTCTGAGAAGAGATGTGACGGTTATGCTCATTCACATGAAGATAATCTATACAATGAGGCTCTAAAGGCATTTTTAACATAAATAAAATCCAAAACCCTAACCCCAAAATATGAAAAGCCAACAGGTTCATGGACCCCATTTTGGATAGTTTGGTGTATCAACTTCCCGGGGGCGTAAATTTGGCATACGATCTCCATTTGGTGCGCACGATATCTCATTGGAAAGGTACTGACAAGGAGCTTCATTTCCCATGTTCAGTCATGCTTTCATAACTCATTGAGGTGACCGATCATGAAAAAGCATCGTTTAGGCCCTTAAAATGGCCCCGAAAATTTAGGACCCGAAAAAACTGCTAAAAACAGTAAATTCCCAAAGAACTATTTTGAGCTAATTGAAATAGGTGGGTGGCCACCAATATCCACATGGATCACAAATGGTTGGTTCAAGCCCATAAACTAGACATAAAAATGATTCAAGAAACTATGTGTAACATAACAAGAGTCGGAGAGGTTTTTCGGTCATTTATTAAAGAATAGTCCTTCAACACTATTGATTCGTTAGGATTATTAGGAGGTTTTCTCTATGCATGGAGCCCAATGCTAAAGGCAACTCAAACCTCAGTCCTTCCTTCAGGTATAGTGATAGATCTGGAGGATCAAATTCTATCCAAATCACTCAGATTTATTAATTTATATGGACCTTACGCAAATAGTGTTCCATATTGGATGGAGATTCAGAATTATGGCTTTCTAGACAAGTCTAATGTTGTCATAGGAGGGGACTTGAACTTCTCAATTTATATTCAAGATGTTTTGGGATGTTACGCACGCCGGGACTCTTAAGAAAGTTTCTTCATAAACTGGATAGAGCAGAATAAACTTATTGACACTGAACCTACAAAGCTTTCTCCAACCTAGAGAAATGAAAGGAAAGGGAAAGATATGGTAGCCAAATGCATAGAAATATTTGTTTATATATATGATAGGTTGTTGGATTTTAGATGGATATTGAAATCAAGTGTAGTGGTAGGAGGCATCTCAGATCATATGCCAATTGTCCTCGAAATTGAGGGGAAATCAAAATGTCTTCCCTCTCTAATGAAGTTCAACTATTCTTGGTTGAATGGAGAGGATTTCAAAAATCTAGTAAAAGATACATGGAAACCCTTGGAGAACAATTATGACTGATCATGCATGCACCAATTCACAAATAATCTTAGCATGATCAAAAGAGAAATAACTCGATATGCAAAATATTACCAAAAGAAAAGAGAGAAATATCTAAGGGAAGCAAATGCTCATATTGGAGTTGTGCTCATCGAAGGACAGTAAGACAGTCTCAACCAAAAGGAAGAAATGGAATTAAGTAAACTAATGCAAAGAAGAAAAGAACTCTTAGACTTGGAGGAAGCCAAATGGAGGTCGAAAAGTAGGGCAATTTGGCTAAAAGAGGGAGATGGAAACACAAAATTCTTCCAGTCTATAAGAAAAAAAAGTTCAACACAGTATGGGACATTAAGGATTCAAATGGTAAGGTGGTCTCCTCTTTCAAAGACATAGTTGGCGCTAGTAAAAAATTCTTCTCTAAACTCTTTAAATCCACTCATGACTGTCATATTGAAGAAATCCTTCATACTATTTCCCTCTTTCCCAATTATGTCACAGAGGAGATGAATGCCTCGATGCAAGAGGACATTTAAGACAAGGAAATCCTTTCAATCCTGTCTTATTTTAAAAAATGAAAGAGCGCTGACCCATGTGGGCTTACTGTAGAATTTTATTTAGGTTTCTACGATCTCCTTAAGTCTGCTTTGCTCAAGGTCGTTCAGGAGTCAAAAAGCTCTAGGAAAGTATGGGGATCCTTTAACCACACTTTTTTTGCCCTCATACCCAAAAAGAAGGAGGTTAACACATTTGATGGCTTTCGACCCATCTCTTGCTACAACCTGATCTATAAACTCATCGTAAAAAAAATCGCTAACTATCTTAAACCCATTCTCAGTGAAATCATCTCTGAAGAGCAATATGGCTTCTTAAATGGGCACTAAATTCATGATGCAGTATCCCTCACTCAAGAAGACCTCCACTCCATAAAAACCAAAAACATCCCAACCCTGGTGATGAAGTTGGATCTCTCTAAGGCCTATGATAAAGTGAATTGAACTTTTGTATGCCTTGCACTTATCCAAGTGGGTTTTAATCTCAATTCGTTCAATTGGATAATGGGGTGTATTGAATAATCTTCCTTCTCTATTCTCATCAACGGGGCTCCCTCAGTGTCTCTCAAATCGTCAGGAGGTCTTCGTCAAGGATGCCCTTTATCTCCCTTCAACTTTTTGTTGGTGGTTGAAGGGTTGAGAAGGATATTCACTCATGTGCAGAGAAGGGGTAACATTAAAGGATTGAAAATCTCTCAATCAAATAGCCTAACACATTTACTTTTCGTTGACGATGTCATTATTTTTGTTGTAGGTTTATCTCAAGATTTTAAATCCTGGAAAGAGGTTATTCATTCCTTTTCCACTGCAACAGGAATGCAAATCAATATTATCAAATCTATTAAGCTCACTAAATAACTCAAGATGCAGGAAAAATCATAGCTTCAAGATATGTTTCCTTATTCCTCTAAAAACATTGATGAAGGGCTGAAATATCTTGGTTTCATTTTGAAACCAAACTCCTATCGATTTGAAGACTGGTTATAGATAATTAAAAAGATACATTCAAGAATCAGCTCATGGACTCATAGATGGTTATCAAGAGGAGGAAGGATGGTTCTTTTGAAATTGGTACTAGTGCCCCAGTCTATTGGGCAGTGATTGCGAAGATTCCCAAAGGAATTCTCTCTAGAATAAGAAAACTTAGTTTTCAATTCTTATGGAGAGTTAAAAATATTTAGGTGGAATACCTCTAGTCAAGTGGACTCGCATAGCTTTTCCCAAGGAGCAAGGTCGATGGGGTATAAAAAATATATTATGTTTTGTCAGATCTCTTATTGCGAAAGGCATTTGGTGGTTCATTCACAATTAGAGGCTGTGGGCAAAGTTTTGGCCTCCAAGTACTTTCCAAGCCTAACAAAAGTGGAATGGCTAATATCTGCAAGGAAAACGGAAGATTTTGGCTCAATTGGGTGGAAAGCAATGATGGAAGCTGTCCCATTAGTGAGTGAAGGCTTAGCCTGGAAAATTAGAAATGGGAAAGAAGTGAGGGTTGGGGAAGACATGTGGGCAGGTTCATGGCCAACCTATCTTCTATCAAGGGATCTCATAGAGGCACTATATGTGAGAAGGGTTTTCTCATTATGGGATGCAAGAATAGGAGAAATCGATCGAGCGGGGTGCACAGAGTGGAAAATAGTTTAATGATGTAGCTAGAAAAGAACGTAAGGTAGGAATGGACAAGAATCATTGGAATCATGTCATCTAACTTCATATATCTGGATGAACAAAAGATAGACTCACTTATCTGGGCACCTAATGAGAAAACTAGAACATATACAACAAAAAGGGGATATCAGATAATACCTTCAAGAGAGGTAGGAGCAGATCAGAAATGGTGGTGGTCTCAGTTATGGGGAATGAATGTACTAACAAAGGTTAAACTCTTTGGGTGGCTAGTCCTAGAAAACAAAGTGCTTACCTGGAAAAATGGCACCAAGACAGGATGGACAAGTCCCAACCGATGCTCCTTATGTAAACAACATGCAAAAATCATCCCATCATCTTTTTGCCTCATCTATTTATACACGTCAAGTAATGTCCAAAGTCATAGTGACTTTGAAGTTGGTTATTCAGCCGCTAGATGGTGAGTTTGAGGAAAGGGTGAAATTTTTGTTCGAAAATGAAGATGTCCAATGGTGCCAGTCTTGTCCTTTATTTTTAATCTGTTTCATCTAGTGGGTGCGAAATTTGTGTATCTTCCAAGATAAGTCTGTGCCTCTATTAGTGGTTGCAGCCTGGTTTCAAAGTTAACCAAATAATTTCATATGGAAAAGAAGTGATGAAAAAAAAAAACATTTCGGTGCCTAGTATTGATAAGAGTACCCTGTGTAGAGTATGAATCTGAAAGGATTCGACAGCCTATATGGCCTCCCGGTGCGCTCTTGGAGTAGGAGCTTCAGTGTTGGTTCGACGCCTTCTCCTGCTACCCTCGTTCACCCTTGCAAACTTGATAGCTGGAAAACGCTTTCTAAGAGGACTGGAAAGAATTTGAAACCTTAAAGTGATTGAACCTGGGCCTTCGGATCTGTCATGAATTTTTAACTGCGGGATGAAATGCATCGGGGGAATAGGAGGGGATATTTAGGGCTTCTCCAATCTCGCGGGAATCCAAGATGAGTATGATGCCCATAACTATTGAATAAATGTAGGGGTGATCTACTTGCCATGGATGCAGACTGAAGCGACTTCTCTATTTCAACGATGATCCTTAGCCCTTTCTGGAGATCGGTATGATGGAGGCCAATATTAAATTCACCAGCTCCAGAACTCATGCTGCTATTCTTTTGAATTAAATCCATGATACCCATAAATCTAACCCTTCTCATCTAGTGAAGGCCATGAGTTGGCTTCATAAAAGCCAAGTTAATGTTGCTAGTAATTTACATGAGGAGATGGCATCAAGAGAGCCTGTGCCATGTGTTCTTGACTTAGGTGGGGCACATGGGTTATGGTATTCACCCTGATAGGGGGAAATGAAATCAAATTAAAAAAAAATAAAAAAAAAAAATTAAAAACATTTTCAAAAACCCTCGGATGGGGTGACATCTAGAGCACACACATCAAATGGTGTGTTGGCAACGAGGGCAGTTAAATTCCCTCACCACCATCCTCCTCCTCTGTCTAGTTGAGATGCTTAACATTTATTTAAGCTTCAGCTGGGGCTCAATGCATCAGGATGGATTGGTAGTCTTAATAGCAACTTGAGTTTGGCCCCTTGGTACAGGTACGAAGTAGTAAAGCTGCATTAACCAGGCATTCATGGCTATCCAAGCCATCACTCCCTTCGTCATCATGTTGATTTCACTTCGCTGTGGTTTCTATCTTTGAAATTTGGCTCTATTTTTCCATCCTCTCCTGGTTGTTATGCTTCAAGCATGCAAAGCCTTCGTAACTCTCCTTCCGGTAATCTTTTGCACCTCTGGCCACCCCATTGTCATTTTTTCCCCCTACGCTTTTTCTGGCCATGCCTCGCGAGAGAGGAAAGTCTCGGCACTGGTTAGCCTACTATAGTCAAGTCGGAAGGCATAAGAGCTCGGGACCGACCTCTCTCTCTCCCCTTCCAGGCTGCAGCTTGGGCCGCTCTCCCCACTCCGGTTAGAATTGGTGTGAGGATGCGTATACGAAGCTTTGTTTGTCTAATTCAGAGCATTTCTATGGAGGCTTCACGGTGGAAGAGGAGATTCCTTCTAATTAAGAGGAAATCCCCCCTAATTTTCATAAGACCACCATGGAGCAGTGGCCATCTAAATTTTCCTCAAGCAGTCACGACAGGTTGTATAGTTGAAGAGGAAATCCCTCCTCAGATGGAGGACTACTGTAAGAATTTCACCGATGCCAACGACGAGGACCCCGGAATAAATTGGGATGATTATTGGAATAAGAAAGACACCCATCAACAAAATTACACAGAAGAGCATGTTCACCCAGCTCCCAGCTCCTGCAGGCTCACAGAAGACCACCTGGTCTTGATTTTCGAGATGTGAAAGGACTTGGCCGAGCAGCTATACAACCAACATATCCTTAGCAAGCGCTTGGACATCTTGTTCGACTCCCTATGAAGCGAACCTGCGAAAATGTGTTGCCCGACTTGTTGTTAGCCATACACCTTCAAAATCTGATGGATGTCCGGGTTCACCTCATGTCTAGTCTCCTTACTGTTTTTTTCTCTGGTTTTAGTGATAAGTTTTTTGTGATAATCAAACTCTGGTTCATAAGATGGTTAGGGAACTTAGTCAACCGTTTGTTCTGGTTTCCACGCATGTGGCAGAACAGGTGGCAAGTCCCCATATTTTTTAAGACAGGTGTCATCTTTGGGTCTTTAAACAATATTGTCCACTTGTTCTAGTTTCCACTTATGTGGCAGAACAGGTGGCAAGTTTTGGTGTATCCTCATACATGTGTAGCTTTTGTTAGCTCAAGGTATTATAGTCTTTTTATTTACAAAAAAAAAAGAAAAAAAACATTTTCAAAAACCAATTGAAATGAAAGAATGTTAGGGGAGAGGGATCACCCGACCCCCCATGTGCACCCGACCCTCCCCTGACCCGCACCCCCTCCCTCCCTACCTCCCATTCCCCTGGTGTTGGATTTTATGGGCTGACCCAAGTTCTAACTACAAGATTACCAACTTCCCTTCGATCATCGGCCCTTCTGGATACCAGAAGGCAACACAACACACAGAGTGCATTGCGTAGTCTCACCCGAGATGGCTTCAATGGGTGGTCGGAGGACTTGGGTATCTGCAACCATGGGATGGTATGTGCTTCTCTTGTAGGGGCATTAGATATACTCAATTGTAAGCCCTCAAATACCCATTTATTATACTACTTTAGATGGATCTTAGAACTGACCAGTGACTCAACTATTCCAACAAACTTCATTAACCATTCTATCAGCATATATCAAATGACATATATTCATTTTGTGCAACATAAGATTTTGATCTAGATACTAAACTATGGCATTCATCCATTTAGAGTTGTTCTACAGATTTCATTAGTTCATCCTTAGTGCGCAGTATTATTTCCTTTATCATTTTAACATGTTCAACATAAACTCATTAAAGAAAATATGATCATAAGTACTGCAAACATTAACACATAACCCAGATATATCGTGGTTCACCCCCTCTTGGGGCTACATCCACAAAGATGAGTTGCTTCAGCTCTTTATTAATCTTCATGCAAAATCCAGTGTCATGCACTATACAATTCCTCCTCCATTACAGTCGATCTCCACATATCGAGATAGTGTTCACAAAACTTAGAATATCAACCAACCTACAACCGAACTAACTCTTTTCTGTCTTAATACATTCAAATTATACCAAAAAATGGGACAAATCCCTTACAAAAACCCTAACCCTAAGAGGATTAGGTTTGTCCACTTTTCAACTGCTCCGCAGTAGTTTGTCAACTTTGTAACTGCTTTTCCTCAGCGTTAGTTTTCCTCTATTTCCGACGTTGATTTTCCTTTGTTTCCAGCATGCTCCCCATTTTCTGGCGTTGCCTTGATTCCTTCAAAACTTCCTTGATTTTCTCCAAAAATTGACCTACACCAATAACCTCCCAACATTGACATCGTGACTCATATCGAGTAACTCACTGACTCATCCATCTCTTACTGCCTGTGTCAGTTATTCATACATCTTTGCTACTTGTTGGCATTGATCTTGAGCCTGGTTGCTTTTTTTCGCCATGGCCTCTACCATCTACGCAGTGACTAGAGGTTTCAATATTTCTCCCCCTTCCAAGCCTATCTACTCCACTTTTGATTTTATTGCGTCGATTTCCATGACCAATTGCTCAACCTTTTCCTGCAGAGGCTCCAACTGAGCCTGCCTTGCAATCTTCTCTGTCTGCACTACCTTTTCTTCTGCCTGCAGAGTCTTCATTTCTGTAGAGGTCTTAATTTTTTCAGGCAATGACATCGTCTTCTATCTCTGTTTCAATTTTGCCATTGCTATGTGGACCCTATCTTATTTTCCTTCTAGCTCCTGCAAGCTTCCATCTTCTTGTACTTGTGTCACAGTTGGCCACTTTTCTCCAACAACTCTGTCATCTTATGTATAAATTGCACTATATTCTCTATCGATTTTGTTGCATCTTGATCTCGCTGCGCTCTTACTTCTGGAGGAGCACTAGGGTACTACGCGCTTCTCCAACTCCTTTATTTGGCTCTTATAGTGCTCCAAATCCTGAGCTATCTTCTTCATCTTTTCTTCTGATGATATTTCCTTTGATCATGCATTGTCCAGGATGGTTTGAAACACTGTGCCAATGTGTTTCTCCATCTCTTCTATCTTCTGGTACGCTAAGTTCTTCTCCTGCCCTTCCTGGCTAATTGCTTCCTTCAGTGTTATGTTCTCCTCCTGCGCTGTATGTAAATTTGTCGCATCCGACTATGCCCTGAATTGGATTCTTGTGCGACAGTGATCTGCAATTTGTACAGTGCCTTCATTGTGATCTTGGGCAACGCCAAGTCCAATGTATTTATCTCCTTTAAAGGCTTATGTGCCACCTCCTTGTCAATGTACATCATATCCAGTGTTATCATGAAATTTGCAATCCCATGCACTATGATCTATATTATTTCCCCTCTCGGCCTTCCTTCCATAGTTTTTCCTAGTGTGTCTTCTTGTCGCTACTTTTCCATGATATTTAGTTGTTCCAGTGCAGTTTTTACCTCCTGCACCTGCTCGATAATTGAAGTCCTATGCTTCTTTGCATTCTCCCAAGCCTTTGATAGTCGATCTTCAATGGTTGTTGCTAGTAGTTCGACATCTTCTGTTGTCAATGATGTGTGAGGTGGTGTCTTATGGGCCTTTGCCTTCTTCCTTGAGCCACTTGCTTTCTCCCATGTTCTCTTCCTTTGGGCATTTCCTAGCTCATATGTCTGTGGCATGTCTGTATCTGTAGATTTTAAAATTGTACAATATTTACTGCAAACAAATTTTTAGTAGAAGAACAAAAAAGATACAATGGAAAATACAAACATTACACAGAGATTTTTCCCATGGAAACCCAAATCGGGAAAACCAACATATTCTATATTTTTCATTGTGATACATTGTTTACAATACAATAGACATATAGGAGCCAACAACATCTAAAACCCTAACCCAATGACCTGGATTAGTCAACAACCTTAATTCCTTAACCGAAAATAGAAAACCATTGGCAAAAACCATGTGCCAAAAAATGCCCAACAATGGACATGAAAATCGAGGCAACATAAAAAACAAGGCAAAAATGAGACACGTTTCCCAAGGCAAACAAATTCTCGAGGGCATTTCCCCCTGCGCGCCCGACACAACGTAGACACCACTACTCGTGCAAATAATATAACACATACCCAACAGTATCCACCCTTGTTTCATGTTAAACTTCTTATTCCATAGGTATATCATGTGTTTATGTTCTCATGTATGTTGCGTGCACCTGTTCTCTTGTAACGCCTAGTGTTTATCATGTGCACGATGGATCTTGTGTCGAACCACCCTATGGTTTCTTCTACGTCCTGCGTTTCTTTTGAGTTGGGTTGCTTCCTCCCTCTTGACATTGTGTTGTATTCTTCTTTTTAATCGCACCATTTATGCATGTCTATTGTGCATGGATTGTTATTTCCTACGTCTGAGTCTATATTGTTGGCCATCTCCTTGGACTTGCTGACACCTTCCATTCATTAGGCCAATCTTAGACCTAGATTTGGATATCCTGCGTCGTCATGCAGTAGCTCAATAGTAACCATTTCTTCACATGATCCCTCTTTGCCTGCAACCACATACTGTGGCGTGTTTCTTGAAAGTTAGCAATCTATCCAAACACTTGGACTGTCTCTAAGGAAATCCTCCATGTGTCGGCTAAGTGGTCCTGGATATCTGAAAGATACAATGCAAATGTATCATTGTTCACCTTCATCTTCTTCGAGTCTATTGTGCTCCTTAATGAAGTGTATAGGGTTGTGCCACACTTTCTTATTCCCTGACGAAACACAGTATACACTGGTTCTTTCCAACTTACTAGTGCAATGAAGATGAGTAACCATGAGTAATGGAACTCAGAGCCCCAATCTTGTGTATCCTTACAATCTTCCAGGAAGGAATTGAACAAATAAGGGGCCCAGCTCATTGATCTCCCCTTCGCGCACTACGCTGCAGCCGCTACCACCCATGTTGGTACTTCTTCCTTCTTGCATTTGTGCATTAGCTTACATGATAACAACCTTGTGGTGAATCTTGATCCCCCTATTCCCTCTATCTATGCCATATTTCGCCTTAATTTCATCTAAAATAGCCTTTGCCTTAGTCTTATCCTCCATATATTGTTTTGGCTTCTCCCCATTTGTGTGTAGCTCAGAAATTGCAGCTATTAAGTCCACATGAATGGGCATTGATCTATTCATCCATAAGACACCTCCATGCACCCTTTATAGGAGTTGTTTCACACATCCATTGATGTATTTACCGCGCTCAAAGTGGGGTATATCTAGTAAGTTCATGATCCATGTGTTGTAGAGCCCCAAGATCCATTATGCATGTTCCAACAACGGTACACCTTATGGGCCCTCTCCTTTACATTCCATATAGTTGTGTTGTGCCAAATCCAGGAATTTGGCGGTATCTGCTATGTCGTGGTCTGAGTACTTCATAGTGTTTACTCCTCCTATCATTTCATCATCTGCTTTCACTCCCTCTAGGATTTTTGGCATTATTATTGTCAATTATGCCTGTGCACATGGTATCCCTTGCATACTTCTTGCAGCCTGAGCTTTCTTTTTACCTCACGGGGACGACGCCCCGACCTTCAGTACACCCTCTTGCTTTGTTTCTTGTTCTTCTTCCAGATCTAGGCCCTGTTGCGCTGAACCCATGGCATGTTCTTCGTGTTGTGGCCCTTTTCCTCTCAACGCGTCAGACTTTGTCCTTTCCATGTATTCCTCATGCTCCCCGACTTCCTGCGATGGGTTTTCTTCCTCCTCCACTTGTGTCTTATGTGGTTCATACTCCGGTGTATGGATTTCATCCATGTCAACAATTGTTGGCATTCCCTATGTCCATGGTTGCCTCACCCGAGCATTGCTTCTCGTGTTTTGACCGGCCCTACTCAGCGCTCCAACTCGTGGTGGCAACATCTTACTAAAATCTGAACTATTGTGCTACAAATCTAAATCTGTTGTCAAAACTTCTCACTCTCTCGCGCTCAGGGTTTGGTCTTCGTTCTTCTCCTTAGCTAAAAAAAATGACTGCATTTTTTCCCTTTTTCAACTTTATAGCGAGACGACATACTCACAACTATTCTGCACTAACAGTTTTCACTTTTTCACTTTTTCTTACGCGCTACACTTTTGTACCTGTCAACTATTTTCCAGTGCACAGTATCTTCAACACTGGTTTTTCTGTGGCACACTATTAATGCTAACAATTCTATTACATCAAAACCTTATAGTATTCTCCTATCTTTTTGTCTTTTTTTTACATTTCTTCTTTTTATGGATTTTTGTATTTTTCTTCTAACATCTATTATATACAATATGTACAATCATACCTCCTCTTTATGTTTTTACCTCAGGTTGTTAGGTCGACTGTCTTGATAAAGCTTAAGTCGACTGCCATTCACCAGTCCTTTGAGATTCTTCCCTGCAAGATCTTTTAGTTGCACAACACCTCCATTTGTGATGGCCTCTACCTAAAAAGGCCCTAACTAGTGCATATTGAACTTCCCAGGGTGTTGTAGATACCTGATGTCATAAAGGAGAACTAGATCTCCTTCCTTAAATCTTTTCTTCTTTATGTGTCTATCATGCCAAGCTTTGTCCTTCGCTTTTTGTACTTCCTGGTGAAATCCTGTTAGAAGTTTTTCTTCTTCCAACTCCACTAGTTGATCCAATCTTTCCTGTGCAACACCTTCTTCTGTCATGTTGGTGATTGTTGCAATGCGTAGACCAGGTACTAAATAATCCAATGGAACCATTGCTTCCTGCCCATACACCAGTCTAAATGGTGTATGTCCTGTAAGCTTCTTGCATGTAGTTCTGTAAGCCCATAACACTGTTGATACCTTCAAATCTCAATCATCCCTATTCACATTGCAAATCTTTGTCAATGCATTTTCTAGAATCTTGTTAAAAGATTCTACTGTACCATTTGCCTGGGGATGGTAAGGTGTGCTCTTCTAATGATGAATCTCAAATTCTTCGGTCATAGCTATGATTGTATTGTTAATAAAATGAGTTCCTTGATCACTCAACAAAATTCTGGGACATCCAAATGTGGTCACCACTTCTCAAAGAGAAACTGTGTTGCAGTTTTTGCACTGCAATCTTTCACTGGGGCTGCTTCTGCCCATCTGGTTAAGTATTATGTTGCAGTGTTGATGTATCTAGCTCCCAACCTCCTTGCTGGTGGGTTAATGGGTCCAATGATATCCATATCACATTTATCAAATACCTGTAAAGTTACTTGGGCCATAAGTGGCATTTCATCCCTTCTGGATGGTTTTCCCACCCTCTAACAGACATCACAGGTATGGCAGTATTCCTTTACGTCCTTATGTACTATAGGCCACCATAATCCTATGTGCACCACCTTTTGTGTTGTAGAGTTTCCTGCATAGTGCCCTCTAGCTATACCTTCATGTGCTTATGCTAACACCATGGAGTGCTCATGCTCCATCACACATCTTCTTAGAATTCCATCTGTGCCTAACTTGTATAAATGACCTGCAATCAACTAATAGTCTGTAGCGCGCACTACCAACTATTTTTTTTGTGCAATGGTAAATTCCTTGGGAGCCATTCATGTGCTCAAAAATCCAATAATGTCAGAGAAATAATCATCAACAATTTGAACAGAAAATAAGTTATCATCATGAAAATTTCCCTCCAAATTATTTGGCTCCTCTCCATTAGTAATTCTCGACAAATGATCTGGTCCTGCATTCAGTTTCTCTGGTTTTACTATGATTTCAAAATCGTATTCCTAAAACAATAACATCCATCTACAGATCCTCCCCCCAACACTGGCTTATTAACTAGATACTTCAAAGTGGAATGATTTGTAAACATCTTAAAATGTTGACCCAATAGATAATGTCTGAACTTCTGTAGGGAATATACCATAGCCAGACCTTCCCTTTCCATAGTATTATAGTTATGCTCAGACTTAGACAATTTTCTACGAGAAAAATATATTGGGTGATCAATGTCTCCTTCACTTAGTTGTGCCAAAACTGCTCCAAGTGCAATGGATGAAGCGTCCACATGCACATGAAATTCTTTTGTCCAATCTGGAAAGCTCAAAATTGGTGGTGTCACCATATTCTCTTTCATTATGTCCAAGCTTTCTTGCCATTTATCATTCCACTGAAACCTAATGTCTTTCTTCAATAACTTCTCCATGGGCGCAGTAATCTTTGCATAGCCCTTTATGAATTTCCTGTAGTACCCTATGTGGCCCAATGTTGCTCTCAACTGGCGCACTGACTTTGGTGGTGGTAAATTGACAATAAAAACAATCTTCACATGGTCTACTATCAAGCCTTGTTTGCATACAATGTGCCCAAGTAGGATGCCAAATGGTGTGTTCAATATACATTTCTTAATGTTCAATGAGATCTAATATTTGCCTACATCTTTCTAACATTAACCTCATAATTTCTACATGGTCCTTCAATAAACTGAATATTGTCCAATCATCCAGATAAAACTCTAAAAATTTGTGTATAAAATCCTTGAAAACATCTACTACTACTCTAGAAAATATTGTTGGTGCATTCTTTAAACCAAATGTCATTATTGTGTACTGATATGACCCCCACTCTGTTGCAAATGTAGTTTTGTACCTGTCCTACAGAGAAATTCTGATCTGATGGTAACCTGAAAATCCATTTGTGAAAGAGTACATTTCTTGTCCTCCCACATTCTCTAAAACCTCATCTGTAAATGGAGTAGGAAAAGGATCATGCAGGCATCCATCATTTAATTTCCTTAGATCCACACATATCCTAATCCCTCGAGTCTTCTTTTCTTGGACCACCATTGGACTAATCCATTATGTTTCTTCCACAGGCTCTATGATTCATGATTCTAACATTCTGTCAATTTCTGCCTTCACCTTCTGCTTATAGATGGGTTTTAATATGTATGGTATTTTTCTAATTGGTATTGCCTCTGGTCTGAGGGGTATCTTCATTTCCCCAAGTTCTCTTGCTACCCCTTTCATCTCTGGAAATGTGGCTGGGAATAAGTCACTATACTCATGCAGTAATTCAGATATCTTTTCCATTGTCTCAATGTCCCAATAATCTCCAATGCTGGCTATCTTGGGCTTCTCTTCAGTCCCAGTATTGACCTTTTTAATATTCATAGGTGCAGTAAATTCTTCTAATTGTAACAGGGGTCCTTCCAACCCTCTTTCTCCTTCCCCTTCTAATATATGTTTGTCACGTGGGTTTTCCTCTACTTCTTCATCCTCTGTGACTTGATAACAGTAAACTAATTGTTCCAGTGTTTCTTTTCTATAATCTCTATCTACTGTCACTATATCTACCCCGTATTCTTCAAATATCTTCCCTTTGATCCTCTGTAATGCTAGATCCACCCATGGATTCTCACTTTCAAATGAAAAGGTCATAATAAAGTTATATTGCTCTGCGCCCCAACTTACAGTTTCTCTCCGCAGTTCCTGTTCCTTGTACCAATTACTAGGTATGAATAAAGTAATGCGTCCATTCCCCTAGTGGTACCAATCTCCAGTTAGTGACACATTCACTTATGTGTTGTCTTGGGTTCCCTCTTCCATCATACTTCTGTAAGAGTCTATCATGTTGGCTCCTACCAAATCTTATGTGCACCAGTCGCTTACATTGATACCAGTAATGAATTACCTTCTTATGTGCACCCCACCATCATGCAGGTGTGTTGCTCAGTGATATATCCAACACTGATAATCTATGATTATCCAAAACCTTTAATTTGAAATCTGTCGGGAAGTTTTCTAATTTTTCCTCTTCAATAAATGTGGGAAATTGTCTTACTTCTGTCCCAACCCATCTTACTACGTGTGTAACTTTGGAGCACCTCCTAGTAGAGACTTCATGCAATCTTTATTGCCAATTTTCTACTCCAGTATCCAAATTTGACATGTCAAAATTAATACTCCTCCAGCTGTGTACTCCATCTGCAGTTGGATTCACATAGTCTTCTTCTCGTGCAGTAGTCCTATACAATAGTCTTCTTCTTGTGCAGTAGTCCTATACAATTGGTTCACATCATCCTCTAGAACACTGTCAGGCACAGGTTCTACATATCTTTCACAATCTGAGGGATCTAAAGGTGATACTACCCTAAAGTTATGAGCTTCAAATATCATCTTTCTAGTCTTTAAATTAATTATGGCCCGATTGTCAAAGGCCTGGTCAATTCCCAATAGTGTTGGAAATGGTATAGACTCATCCACCATATCCACCACTTCAAAGTTGTTGTGGTGCGCACACCATCTAGATCCATTGTTGTATTCTTCAATCTATCTATGGGAATCACTGTTTGTTGGTTTTCTAGCTTCAATTGGATATTGGAATACCCTAGTGTAGGTTTTCCCATTGCTTCCCAAGTCTTCTTTGGAAAAATGTTGACATATGATCCTAAGTCTAGGATAACATTTCCCATGTTAAAGTCTCATATCTTTGCATTCAATCTGAACTCTCTACTAGTTCTTTTCTTTATATGGACCTGATTGATCTTCTTTGGTTATGTTCCTACCCCTTCCTCTATGCTATATTTCTCAAGCATACTTTTAAACAAATCCATGGCATTCTTATCATTAAGTAATTTAAAGCAAAATTCCAGGAAACTCTTTAATTTACTTACTTTGTTTGTTTGTTTTCCTTTGTAAGTATGATCCAAATACTGAGGCATATAAAAAATAGGAGTATCATACCTCGACGTAGTATTCGATGTGGAGGCTACATTCTCCTTCGGGAACTCCTTTTTTAATTCCTTAAAATTTTCCTTCTCCTTCTTTGCATCGAACTGTTGTTGTGGCTAAGTGTTTTTTTGAATCCATCACTAAGATTCCTTCTTCTAATCATATGCATCTACTCCTGTATTCGCTCCTCCTCTAGTCACTATATTGATGTTCCTCACGGGATCCCTTATTTCTACAGCAATCCACTGAACATTCTAGTTATTTAGATTCCTCTTCTCCTGGATCTTCGTCATTAACTTTGGGCAATATTCTGTCACGTGATCTATTGTGCGACAATACATACATGTTGTTGTTGGTTGAGGACAAACTCTGGCATAGTGTCCTTACTATTGACAATTATGGCAGATAATAGGCCCTCTGCTCCTGCCCATTCCTTGTCTTCATCTACCTATGAATCCTCCTATGTTCCCCTATGGATCCATGTTCTGTTGATGATATTGTGGTGCCTAATTATATTGTGGGGTTTGTTGAAACTATGGCACTGCTCGAAATTGTTGCGCATTTCCAAACTGTGGCATAGTCTGTCCTACCATCAACTCAACCTGCATCACGTATGCATATGAGGTTCTTTCCTTCATTAGCTCCAAGGGCTCTATAATTTTTGTCTTCATGTCCCACTAACTTACAAAAGTTACAGAAAGTACTCTTCGGTTTTGTCTTGTACTTCTGCATCATAGGGAAATGATAAGGATCATGCCCATGTGTTTTGCATATTTCACACCAAGTCCATCCTGTAGGCAATGAATTTGGCATCCCTACTCCCAGGTACTGCGCAACTGTCAGACACTCATTCTTATGATGTCCCTCTGATCTGCACATGGTACACCACACTGCTTCTCTTTTCTCCCTACTTTTATTCTAATTTTATTGCATTGTCAAGTTCTTTAGGTCTTCCTTGAGTTCCTCTATGGCTGGATCTGTATGATTATATTGATTCTCCTCTAACTGCATTGTTGCTTGCAGTGCCTCTGCCTGGGTTTGAAATTTCTGTTGTCTCAATGGATATTTGAAATGTGGTAATAAATAATTTATAAACAATTGTATGTCTTGCATGTCAGAAATGGGATACTTCAGTTTACCTTTCAATGTCTTGAACTTCTTATCGATGTCTCGTACAGACTCTCCTGGTTTCTATCTAACCTCAATCATCACATTCATAAACCAATCATTTGATTTTGGCCTCTGAAACTCCGTGATCAGTGCCTGCTTGATCTCTGTTATTGTTCCTGGCACACCCTATGGATTGTTTACTACTAGATTCATATACCAATCTAGTGGGCGGTTTTTGAACGCTATTGCTAGTTGTGCTACTATTGTTGCCTCATCAATGACTCTTTTCGCTTCCCATATTCCCTCACACACGAATAGGTGCTTCTCTAGGTCTTATGATCCATCCCCATGGAACTCTGGTAATCTTACCATTGGATCTACACTACCTACACTGTTGTCGGTACTTCCACCTATACCCTCACTTTTATTCTGATCTCCTAGATTCCTCTGACCATCGGTCACTAGTTCTCTAAGCAACTCTTTCTTTGTTGATGTGTTAATCATACATGGGGTTGTAGGTTATACACTGATTTAGATCTGGACAAGGGTACCTGCTTCCTCATTAGATCCCACTCCTCTATTATTTCTTTCATATGTGGCGCGCAGTATTTATCACTACCTCCTCACTCTCCAATCCTTCCATCTCGACTACTACTATTTTCTTCCTATTGAGCTTATACTGGTAGGGTTTGCCACTACGCATCGTTCCTACCTGCTGCATAATTTCCTGGATCTCCTCCTGATCCATCACAATGGGATATTTATCTTTACTTACTCTCCTCTATCCATTTCCCCCTCCATCTCAGACCTTCCTCAGTGTTTCCCTTAACTCCCCCTTGCACGCAGGGTAGTTTAGTTGTCTGATTCCATGGATAATATCCCTTTATCATGCAATAATATTTTGATTGAAGTGTGCAACGACCCATTGTACCTTCCCCCTAGACCCTTAAGAAACTCCTGCTTTGCTACACTGTAAGACTTCGATGTATCTACTGCAAACTCGGTGATATACCCCACTACAATGTTGTCTAGCCAGAAATCTACTGCGCGCATGAATTTGTTATTCACCTTTTTCAACTGCGCTATGTTCTCTTCTGTCCACTCCATTGATCTAACTCTATTTGTTGGATGGGTATCTTTCAGTCATGTTATCCACTCCTGCAATAACGTGGGAAACTCACTAAAGAAACTCTCGTGTATTTCGTTGAATACATATCTCTCCAAGTACTGTCTTGGCTTAAACCTAGGGCTTCTATTATCTTTGTGGGAAAACTCTAGTTCCTTAACTGTCAACCATCTTTCAATCTCTACTTTTGTGGCGTTCCAACCTAAAAACATCCCCTTTCTTAAACCCTCGCGCTATATTGTGTGATACATCCCTCCCAATCTAAACTTCTGAGTTCCAACCGGCAATGGAACTATTGTTGGATTTTATGGGTTGACCGAGGTTCTAACTATGGGATTACCAACTTCCCTTCGACCATCGGCCCTTCTGGATACTAGAAGGAAACACAGCGCACGGAGTGCACTACGCAATCTCACCCGAGATGGCTTCAATGGGTGGTCGCAGGACTCAGGTGTCTACAACCATAGGGATGAGATGTGCTTCTCTCGTAGGGGCATTATATCTACTCAATTGTTATCCCTCGAATACCCATTTATTATACTACCCTAGCTGGATCTTAGCTCTGACCAGTGACTCAACTATTCCAACAAAACTTCATTAACCATTCTATCAACATATATCAAATGACATATATTCATTTTCTGCAACATAAGATTCAGATCTGGATACAAAACTATGACATTCATCCATTTATAGTTGTTCTACAGATTTCCTTAGTTCATCCTTAGTGGGCAATATTATTTCCTTTATCATTTTAACATGTTCATCATAAACTCATTAAAGAAAATATGATCATAAGTACTGCAAACATTCACACATAACCCAGATATATCGTGGTTCACCCCCTCTTGGGGTTACGTCCACAAAGATGAGTCGCTTCAGCTCTTTATTAATCTTCATGCAAAATCCAGTGCTGCACACTGTACAATTCCTCCTCCATTACAGTCGATCTCCATAGATCGAGATAGTATTCACAAAACTTAGACTATCAACCAACCTACAACCGAACTAACTCTTTTCCACGGTCCTAATACATTCTACTTATACCAAAAAATGGGACAAAGCCCTTAAAAAAACCCTAACCCTAAAAGGATCATGTTTGTCCACTTTTCAACTGCTCTGCAATAGTTTGTCCACTTTGTAACTGCTTTTCCTCGACATTGGTTTTCCTTTGTTTCCGGCGTGCTCCCCGTTTTTTGGCGTTGCCTTGATTCCTTCAAAACTTCCTTGATTTTCTCCCAAAATTGGCCAATGCCAACACTTGGTCCAGACCCCTCCCTCCCTCCTTCCTGCCCACCTTCCCCTTGTGCGAGCAGTGCATAGGGAAGGGGAAGGGGAAGGTGGGTAGGAGGGAGGGAGGGAGGGAGGGTTGGGTGTGCACAAAGGGACACACAATTTCAGGAATTTCCCTCCCCTCATTGTGTCATTTCGATTGGTTTTCTAAAATGTTTTTAAACTTTGTTTATTTTATTTTTTTAATTTATTTATTTGTTTATTGTTTTATTTTCATTTATTCTTTAAATTGGTTTTTATTTTTTTTAATTTTATTATTATTTATTTTATTTTAAATTTGTTTGTTTTTAATTATTTAATTTATATTTTATATTTTATTTGTTTTTTCCTTAAATTTTGATTTTGATTTTGTTTCACTTTCTATTTAACTTTTAAAAAAAATTGTTTGCTTTTTTTTATTTTGTTTTTGGGTTTTATTTATTTATATATTTTAATTTGGATTTTTAAAGATTAAAAAAAAAACTTTTTTTTTTAAGTTTTATGTATTTTTTTATTTTTTAAATTTGTTTTTTTAGTTTTAAGTATTTTTTTTTTTAATTTGTGTTATATATTTAAAGATTAAAAAAAAAATTTAAGTTTTATGTATTTTTTTATTTTTTAAATTTGTTTTTTTAGTTTTAAGTATTTTTTTTTTTTAATTTGTGTTATATATATATATATAGAGAGAGAGAGAGAGATTGTGTTGTGAATTTTTTTTTACAAGGGAGTTATTTTTTTCTCTTTAAAAAAAAAATGTTTACAAAGTTTTTTTTCATTTTTAAATGTAAATAAAGAAAAAATAAAGTTAATTATTAAATAAATTTCCAATTTAGATGCAAATTTTAACTTTTTTATTTGTGATGGTATCGATTGTTGAGGACATAGTTTCAATTAAGTTTTATTTTTAACTCTAAAAATAAAATTGGTGCTACTAGAAGTACCACTTTCGATTCGAGGGTCAATTTTCCACAATGATATTGGTTGTGAAGGCGCAATTTCAAACAAGTGACAAATTTAACCACCCTCAAAAAAGGGTTTTACCAGTAGCACCACTGCTTGAAATGGAGGTAAAAACAACCACTAAATACGACCTCTAAAAAAACGAGAACTCTTGAGGGTTCTCATCAAGTTGGTAACTTTGTTTTAGTCTTAACCTAATTATTCTATCTCTACCTAGGTTATTGTGTTTAGTTCCCTTGATTTTGATTAGCATTATTATTGCCTCCAACATTATTCACATTATTTTGGACATTTCCCCATTTCCCTTAGTTTTCTTGATTATTGGTTTGGTTCTTCCTTACCGTAGCTTTTTTGTTGAGTATTATCTAACTTTGGGTAGGTTGTTGAGCCAAATTCTAACCAATTACAGAAGGATAAGGTTGAACCAAATTAAGATTAAAAGGAGGTAAGGGGTTGTAGTTAAATGATTACCCTTGATAGAGAGTTGCAAAACATGTTCGCCATAAGGCATTAGTGAAGCATAGTATGAAGATTCTCCATAAGGAGGATGTGGTCCTCTGAGGTGTCTAAGACCATTAAATAAAGCTATTTGGCCAAACTAATTGGTAGCATAGGGCATAGCCTTATAATTGGTAAATCTTATGAGACCATCAACTACATGCGATTGGCCTTGAATAGGGGGGAATGGACCCATCGTATCTAGGATAATTTGGGATGACATTATTTAAGCAACTACATTGACAACACACTAAGTCTAGCTCTTGGGATCTTGGGATGGCACCTTCCTCACCAATAGATCGTTGTATGGAAATATCCTTGGAGATTTGAGGAGGAAGAGACTTCACAAACCAATCCAATGGGAGATGGAGGTCTAGAGGGATTTTACACAAATTGTGCCTTGGCCTCCATTCCTAGATATGATTGGGTATGTGTGTATAGGTAGATTGTTTAAATGTAGTCAATAAGTCTATAACAATCTCATATCAAATGGGAATTTGGAAGTTCTTTAGAAAGTATGTTGTTGTAGTCATAAAAGGTAGAATATTTGTTCATAATGAGGTTTATATATTACTTAGCATCCACCCTGGTGAGGGTTTGCTAGAAAATCCTAAGTCTAACATAATCATCAGATATTATTAAAAGAGCATCATAAGTGAGATGTCATAACATGATTGCTATTATCTTCTCTAGATTTACCTTAAAACTTAAGAATGTTAGAAGGAATCTTGGTAGGCATAGTTAACGAAGTG
The DNA here is from genome assembly GCA_032191745.1 of Picea mariana. NCBI lineage: Eukaryota > Viridiplantae > Streptophyta > Pinopsida > Pinales > Pinaceae > Picea > Picea mariana. The sequence continues at coordinate 261,283 of JASDQU010101990.1, forward strand.
GCATCATGACATATGGGGTCATTTGTTAACTTAGATTAATATAGAAGGTTCAAGGTAGCTACAAAAGGTAAATAAGAGCCCTAGTTGCCTCTTGGTGGTGGAGGAGGTGGAGGAGGGTTGTTTAGAAGGTTGTTTTGGTTTCCTTGGAAAGGATGTCTTGACATGGAGGATGCATTTCGAAGTCTATTAGAAGGAAGTAATTCTCTAAACATAGGTGGTTATCCTAAAAGTCTTTAGGAACATCTAAGTTTTAATGTATCTAAGGTGTCAACTAGTGTTTCAACTTCAAAAGATTTAATTATCCAATAATTGACAACTATGAGTAATAAATAAATAAAAACACACACACACACCCTTAGGACACTCTATCAAAGTCCGAGAAAACCAATGTATAAAGGGTCCTTCCAATTGTCCACCCTTGAACCCTTGACTTGGAAATGATATCCAGCGAAGGTACGAAGATAGTTTCAACAACACCAAGTATATTGCCAAAGGTGATGAAATCCATTGCGAGTCATCGAGGATCACTATTGCATGCCAAACATATCTCACCACAAGCCCAAGAGCAAGTACCCTTGGGTGGAAAACTTAGGAGAATGGTCACTAATCTTCTTATTCAGGTTGTGTGATCAAGCATAACATAGTTAATTCAATATTGGTGAGTCACTTGACATTGATAGTTGTATACCCCCTTTTCAAAAATGGATGGGTCTCTTCTCATTTACACACAATATTACAAAGGACTTGATCCCTATTATTAAAATCCAAGTTTGATAACTTTTGGGAGTAAAGAATCACTCTCCTAATCTAAACCGAAGGCCCTTCCAAACGTTGGTGTAACAAAAAGAAGCAAAAGCTTGGTTTATTTTAGCATGCCATGCAATTGATTTTAGAATTATAGTTTCACAAAATCACATAGTTCTACGTTCTTATGCTCTATTAAAAAATTACTAAATAGAGGTCATGAGCTAATGTTTTATTAACAAATTGTATCTTAGTTTAGGTGCTTGCATGTTGATGAATTTTCAAAAATTGAAAGCTTGGAAAACAAGAGTACTTGAAAACAAAATTTATTTTTCTTTCTCTTTTGATTTTCCTACACTGCAATAAAAGAAACAACAAGTAATCTCAATCAACAATAAGTAAGCACAAATAGGGAGATAAATGCTACCAAAATTGCAAATGCTAAAAAGAGGAGTACTTGAGAAACAATTAAGGAAATATTTCTTATATGGCTCTTTCTACTCTAATAGTGCAAAAAATAGACATCAACAAATGGCTACAAGAAGCCAAACAAGAAACAAAAAGTTGTCTAAAAGAAATCCTTAATATTGATTTTAAATGTTTCAACCAAAAAATGCAAATTAGTGCACACAATCTAAGGACAAAGGTGGCATATTGCTAGAAAAAATCCAAATAGAAGTGCCACTATGCATTTAGACAACAAACCAACATGAAAGGTCCCATAAAAGAACATCAATGATTTCCTCAGATTATGAGCGTTACAACACAAGTTTTATAAAAGAGCGAGCATTACAATGGTCGACATGCTATATAGAACCTCTATTAAGAGAAAATTGAGAGATATAAAGAATAATATAAATAGAACACAACTAGGAAAGAGGCCTGTTATCGCTCAGTTTGTAGTTTAGGCCAAGCAGCTGAAAGGTAAGGGCCAAACTGGCGTAACAGGAGCTTCCCCACCCATTGTCACCTCGATGGGTAGTTCTTTCTATTTAGGGTGGCTAAACCCAAGGGAGATGTCCCTGGCAATCTGGGGTTTTGAAAGGCAAAGTTTCAAAGGATCAAAGCAAGTTTCCCCTTTCACAGATTACCACCAAGAAGATAGTCAAGAATGAAGAAATACCACGTAAAAGCACATGTTTGCGAGACAAGGCAACAATAAAACTAATACATGCACATATTGGTTAATGCTTCATTTGTCAATGACTATTAATATTTAATATACATGAGCATAAATAACAGTAATTATTGACGAAGTCAATGATTGCAATGATGGCTTATAATATTACTTGCCAATAAATACTTGAACGATATAATATCCAATGGAGATAAACAGCCTTTTAACTAACTTAATGCATTAGATATCATTAAATGCTCATATATATGCAAATGCTGCATCAAGCTTACTAGAGGTGACGTCAGCTTTCTTCTAGAGTTAGTTTGGTAGACAAAGAGGTGAACGTTTTTGCAAATAGGCCAATGAAATTTATCTACACTTCAATGTCTATCATTAGATGACTTAGCCACAACGTTTTCTATCAACCAAAAGTTTAAACAAGGCATGACGTCATCATCAATCTAGGGTTAGTAGACGTTAGGGTTAGTTAGGGTTTCAAATTCGAGATTTTTGAGAGTTTTGTTTTGGCACAATAAGCTCAACGCTGGAGAGACAGACTAGTGCCTTAGGGTATTATGGAGTCAGAAACAAGGGCAAGACTTGGGAAGATCTAAATCTAAAGACAAGAGAGTTAGGCTCTATGGTGCTACAATGGTAGGGCCCTAGAGTCAAAACCCTAAGGGGAGGAGGCTCATTCCGGTGTTGCTTAATCAAGGCCTCATGCTCCTCCCTCTTTCTTTAGATATCCTTGGCAAAACGGCTAGCTTCAAAACATAAATCTAAGGGTGAAAAGTGTTGCAAGAGCAAGGCCCTTCAAACCCTAAAAGTCAAAACCCTAGGTGTAGATTTAACTAGGCCTAGGACGTCTTCTTTCTTCAACTTATGT
>JASDQU010101990.1:264049-281483 GCA_032191745.1 Picea mariana
TTATCAGAAATGAAAGGAACCTAATGCATATATAAGAAGGTTGTAATGATCAAACATGACACATACCATGATACCTTGGACCAATTACCTCATGGAGCAAGAGTCTTCTCCGATGCAAGTCCAAGCCGATGGTGATGGAAGTTGTTGCTGCTGACAGGACAAGTCTGGCGAAGAAGAAGAAGAATGGGCTCTCCAGGGCCATGCTTAGGTTAATCCTGCGCTCGGTACTTCATGTCTAGGACAAGTGGGCCTCGAGACATGATCTCCTAGTTATCCCTAGATATCGAGGATAACATCTGGCTCCAACTTGGGGACATGTGCTCACTGTAGAGCGCATGAGAACCTCGGCATCTATGGCATAAACCTGCAGACCTGCTCACACTTGACAAGAAAGCATCAGCGATAAAAGGTGGGGTGGTATTGCCACCCCGCAAAATAGCATGTATATAAAGTAATCATGAATGCAACTAGAAAGTAAAACACTCACCTGTACTTACCTGTTGGCTGCATGTTGGTGTAGTCAAACAACCAATGAAGCCAATCCAACAACGTTCCTCGATACCTGCCTTTGTGCTTCATTATAAACCAAAACAGTGATAAATCAAGCACAAAAATATCATGAGTTAGAATACATATCACATCATCGGGAAAGTCAAAATCTAACTCATGGAGGTGGGTGGGAGGGAGAAAATCCTGCCAAGTCCATCTCTGATAAAATTACTCAATCCTATCCAAGAAAGGGTCATGAAAAATACAAGGTTCAGAAAACCGACTCAAAGGGCCTGTAAACTGGTTACCTAGGACATCCTCACGCTCTAAATTCAAGGAAGGAATCGACAAAGTTTTAGCAGATGACTGACAAACTATCAAGGGAAAGTTGAAGAACTGATTGGAACTAGCATTACCCAACCAACCCTTGGAGTCTAGGGTTTGCCCAGGAGGAAACTCAACATAAAAAAGGTATTTCCCAACCACACCTTTAATGGAAAAGCATGGCAAAGTAATCACAGATGGTTGGGGTGAAAATTCATGAGAAACCTTCTTTAGGCAAACAATGTCCTTACTTGTATTAAAATCTGAGCACAGCGGTGGTTGGCAATCATCTTCATGAAAAGAGTCCAAATGCTCAGAAGGGTACTCATAAAAAATCTCAAGGTAAGACTGAAAATCATCAGAAGAATGAGGTACTAGGTCATCCTTGGTTTTTTGAAAGGTACAAGTAAAAACCTCATCTCCTTGTTGCCATTGGTCGAAAGTAATCTGTTGTGACAATTGCAAGGGAAACAACTGGAAATGACTCTCAGTGTCATAGATGGGATCCAGGTCATAACCAACTATATCCCACCTACGTCTCCCAACATGTATGAACTCATCAATGTTATCAAGAATGTCACTATTTGTGTCATAACATGCCGGGTTTGAAACATTTGAAAATTCATCCTCCTCGTCTTCTTTATCACAAGGCAAAGCATTATCAAAAACTAGGATAGGAGGGTAACTCACTGTTTCTTGTTGCGCAGGAACTTCGAGGACTTCGATGTTTTCGGCATGTGTCATTGTTTCATCCTCATGGACTGCTTCTTTATCTTTGATTGCACAGCAAGGACCATCAACTTCGTTCAAAGCTTTCTTTTCTCCTTCATTTTTTGAATCAAGGAACAAGGTGTCATTGGCATCTTGAAATGGAACGCAACTAACCTCATCTTGTTTTTGTTGTGCAGGAGAAAAGAGCTCTTGGATTGTTTCATCAGAGGGAGGGGCACACATTGATACTTCATCATTTTGCTCAGGTTCCATCTCCTCAAGCATGTCTTCAATCAGCCCATGTTGAATGATGGTCTGCTTTCCTTCTTCTTGGAAATCATCAGCGAGGTTTTCATGGGAATACAAACTTTCCATAGTAAGAGTACTCGAGGTGAAGAGGTCCTTTATCCCGGATGAGAGGATGTTTTGTTCAATTCCTTTAGCCATGCCATAAGCTTCATTGAGAGTCTTTGGGGCCCTTTTATGGAGGGGCAAACCTAAGTGTGCCAAGATTGCATGGGTATAGAGATGGACAACATACTCTTCTTCAGGACAATGGCTTGCAGGAATCTGATACAGAGTGCCCTCAAACCTACTCTGAAAGTTGAACAGGGTTTCATTCTCAGTTTGTTTTATATGCTCAAAATTTTTTAGTAGTACTGAGATGTCTTCTGACTGAATGCCCCATTCTTCAAGAAAGACTTCTTCCAACTGGTTCATAGAGGTGATGCTAGCATTAGAAAGGTTATCATACCACTTCTTAGCATTTCCATGAAGAGTGTTTGAAAAAAGTTGCATCATCATCGACAGGGTGGAATATAAAGTAAGAATAAAATTCATTCATATGAAAGTCAACTCTCTCCCCATTGCCACCAGTGAATTTAGGGAGCCATTTCTTGGAGATAGGGGGCATTTGTCTTGGGTATCCCGGGATTTTTCTCATGTCTAAAGGTTTATAGCTCTCGGGATCCCATTGTGAAGTCATTGTTGGCTTCGTCATTCATCGAGTCGCTAGATATTTTTCCTAAAACTACCAAAGAATAGGAGGAAAAGGTCTTAGTGGAGTCACCAGGTAAGCTTGTAAGAAAAGGTCTTTGAGGCAAGGTTTACCAAAATATTCGTCGTTGAGGAAGACTGACTCAGTGTTCCCCGACAACGGCGCCAAAATGTTATCGCTCAGTTTGTAGTTTAGGCCAAGCAGCTGAAAGGTAAGGGCCAAACTGGCATAACAGGAGCTTCCCCACCCACTGTCACCTCGATGGGGAGCTCTTTCTATTTAGGGTGGCTAAACCCAAGGGAGACGTCCCTGGCAATCTGGGGTTTTGAAAGGAAAAGTTTCAAAGGATCAAAGCAAGTTTCCCCTTTCACAGATTACCGCCAAGAAGATAGTCAAGAATGAAGAAATACCACGGTAAAAGCACATGTTTGCGAGACGAGGCAACAATAAAACTAATACATGCACATAGTGGTTAATGCTTCATTTGTCAATGACTATCAATATTTAATATACATGAGCATAAATAACAATAATTATTGACGAAGTCAATGATTGCAATGATGGCTTACAATATTACTTGCCAATAAATACTTGAACGATATAATATCCAATGGAGATAAACAACCTTTTAACTAACTTAATGCATTAGATATCATTAAATGCTCATATATATGCAAATGTTGCATCAAGCTTACTAGAGGTGACGTCAGCTTTCTTCTAGAGTTAGTTTGGTAGACAAAGAGGTGAACGTTTTTGCAAATAGGCCAATGAAATTTATCTACACTTCAATGTCTATCATTAGATGACTTAGCCACAACGTTTTCTATCAACCAAAAGTTTAAACAAGGCATGACGTCATCATCAATCTAGGGTTAGTAGACGTTAGGGTTAGTTAGGGTTTCAAATTCGAGAGTTTTGAGAGTTTTGTTTTGGCACAATAAGCTCAACGCTGGAGAGACAGACTAGTGCCTTAGGGTATTATGGAGTCAGAAACAAGGGCAAGACTTGGGAAGATCTAAATCTAAAGACAAGAGAGTTAGGCTCTATGGTGCTACAATGGTAGGGCCCTAGAGCCACTCAATAACTATTTTAGAGTTCCCTAAAATCTGAACATGCTGAATTTTCAGGATCTTAGCAATGGAGAGAGAAGCCCACACTCCCACTAATTCAGCTTTTGTATTTGATCCTTCGCCACAATTGAATAACCATCTGACAACTGGGCCCTCTAACATTTTTACTGATCCCCCTTCCCCACAACCAGAACCCCCTGCAGTGGAAGCCCCATCAAAAGAAGCCAGTGAGTATCCATTCAAATGGCTAACTGGACTCAATCTTAATACCTGTGATTTTAAGACTGTGGGGAAAAATGAAAGTGTGTCTAGGGTCCTGTACGCCACAACCCAACCCGAGGGGGTCTTCCCATCAAATAAAGACTTGGTTGCGTTCGTTCCAGGTATACCAGCTTAGTAAGATTGGAAGTTTTTTTTATGCAACCTTGCAAATAAGTGACGATTCCATGCATTTGTTGAGATTCTTGCCGCGCCAGGAGCAGGTAACTTTAAGGAAATGTGAGCAGATCACCCAAACAGTCTTGGTGAATTTGCAGTGTATAAAGAAATGGTTAATATCTTCCTTGAAATCTCTGCATAGAATGCATATGCCCAGCCCCATACAACCTTTTTTCTGTAGGACGTCCCATGAAAGGATATTTTTTTTCTGTTGCCAGCCAGAAGAAGAGAATGATTTTTAACTGTAGTCTCCATTTCCAAACTTGAACCCTCCAGCTGCTCCAGCTCGGTAACCCATGAGTAGTAAGTATGGCATTATAGAAATTCTTGACAGTCATCCTTCCAAATGCGTCACCACTGGTCCATATCAAACTGTCCCTGGACTCTTCCTGGAGGGTAATCCCCGCCTCACTCAGCACCTTTGTGTAATTTTCCCATTCAATTAAAAGTTCACCAGACAGTTCCAGATCTGTGCTGCTCCGCCACACCTCAACAAAGGTGAAAGGATTCCTCGAAAGCGATGCATGTGCAAGCGTAGTGATCTATTTTTGTTCAAGATAGGATAATAGTTCTTCAATGAGAAAGAAGGGGTCCCCAATGCCTAGTATCATGTCGCAACCAATATTAATTTGATGACCTGTTCTAGGGCACCAACTAAGCCAATGGTTGATGGAGGAGAGCGCTAATGAGGCTTGTCAAGATCTTCGAAACAAAGTTGTTAATAAGTGAAGGTGATGCAGGAGCATCTCTCCATGCAATCAGCCAACCAGCCAGCCACATCAGCGTGCATGCATTCAGATGCTGAAAGGGAGGCGCAGCCTCATTCAAATTTGAAATGAATGTAAATTAAATGTCTTAGGCTGGTGAGCCAGGAAAAGCCGTGCCTTTGAGCAGGCGTTAGGTAGATCAGCTTTAATGCCAGCAATGGCTGAGATCTAGATCCGATCCTGGACTAGACAGCCCATTCATTGTAATTGAATGTAATTTATTAGAGTAGGTAGACCTGGAGGAATGAGCCTCAGGCAAAAGAGATTTCAGATCTCATTTTGAATTAGTATGCATGTAGAGCAGAAGAGAGAGCCAGGGAGAGCTCAAGAACACCATTGTAAATTCAGGCATTTGCCATTGTTAATATATCAAAGCAGTTTTTCCTGCATTTTCTGTGTGTTGAATGGATGTCTGTAGGTGTTCCATATATATGTTGTGAATGTATGTTTGTTAAGCATTTGCAGGGAGTTTGTTTGATTTCAGGTTGAAGGTCTTTGAGGCTTCACACCAGGAGGGTGTGACAGAACGCTGAGGGTTCTGAGAGCCGTGCACAGAGGATGCATTTCTGAACTCTGCGGAGTCAGACAAAGACGTGATGAGGCACAGGGACTGAAGTCAACAGCTCAGAGGAAGAAGACCTGTGAGGTTACTGGACACCTCAGGAGACAAGGCTGTGTAGTTGAGACACAGTTGCAAATAGAACTTTGTTGTAAGTTCTGTAGAGCTCTGCCAGGTGGGCATTGAGCACAGGCACAAGGTGCAGTTGGAATAACTCTGCTAAGAGTTGGAGATAGAAGATAGAATCACTGAGGATTCTGTGAGAGCTCTACCAAGTGGGCAATGAGCATGTGTACAGGAGTGCACAAAGGGAGGAACTCTGCTAAGAGTTCAAAAGAAACTAGAATCACTAAGAATTCTGAGAGCTCTGTCAGAAGGGCATCGAGCGAGGGCATAGAGGCACAGAATAAGAGAACCTAGAGCTACTGAACGTTCTGTTGGAGAAGAGACTCCGCCAGAAGGGCATCGAGAAAGTGTGCAGATAGGTACAGGAGAAAAGAACTCTTTGAGTTCTGAAAGTCAGAGGAAGAATCCACCTGAGGGATTCTCACAGGGTTACTGAATACCCAGAAGCACTCAGCAAGAGGTTGCTGGAGTGAAGGACAGTCAAAAGGGCACCTAAATATTCTCCATCTGAGGGAGAAGAAGGACAAAATCCCCCCAAAGGGTCTGAGTGTTTGAGAAAGCTCAGGACAGCTAGCGTTTTGCGCACGAGGAATTCGCAGAGGCACAGGAGTCAAAAGAATCCTTTGAGGATTCAAAGGCAAAAGCTTAGGAGGGTCAGCGTTCTTATACGCGCAGGAAACTTAGGAGGGAGCAATAGGAACCGTCGGATCGAGCGGAGAAAGAAGATCTGGACCGTTGAGGATTTACGTCCAGAAGAAGCTCAGGAGGAGCCTACAGCAGAAGGAGACCGACAGTCGTCAGATCTCACCTAAAAATCTCGACAGTCGTTAGATCGGGAGGAGTTGCGCGGAGGTTAGACTCAGGAGGAGGAGCGCACGAGGAGGATTGATCTAAGCCGTCGGATCTGGAGTGGATATCCCGACAGCCGTTAGATCTCGGGAAGTTGCACAGATTTTAAGTCCCGACAAACAGAGGAGTCCCGGAGGAGTTATCGGGATATCAGGGTCATCGGGATTTTGCTGAACAAGAAAATCGAGACCTTGTAGTTCTCTAAATCCCGAGAAAGGATCTCAGTCGTTGATCTTGACAGAACACGCGTCAGACATCCAAAGAAGAGTCGGGGTTCAGTTCATCGGAGAATCGGGGTTTCCGACAACACAGAACTCTCGCATGTTGGAATCGCGATCCGCGATTTCCCAACGGGAGTTTTGAACTGTCCATCAGCGAGGACGCATGGCAGGAGATCCTGACGAGTCGGCGTTTGGAGCATCGGAGTTTCCAGAGGCATAGAACCCTCGCGTGGAGGAATCGCGATCCGTGATTTCCCGATAGGATCAGAGCCGTTGATCTCATCAGAGACATGTGGCGGAGATCAAGCGCCGTCAGCATATTGCTAAATCAGAGAATCGGAGTTCTCAAGGTCGAGGGAGCTAGGACATCGGAAGTCCCGAAATCTCGACGAAATCGGGACCGTCCATCAGAAGGGACGCGTGGCAGCGATCAAGTGCCACCCGGAGAAGCTCGATAGGAAGGCTTCATCGGCATATCGGGAATCGAGATATCGGAGATCCCGTGCACAAGGAATTCGTGCATTTTGAAACCGCGAACCCCGAAACCCCGACGAGTAAAGCTGCAGTCACGGGTGATGGCCATATGAACCAGGGGCTAAGCCAGGAGGGCTAGCCAGTGTAAAGGCGTATCGGGAATCGGAGAATCGGGGATCCCAGTGACGAGTGGTTCGTGCATTGTGAAATCGCAATCTGGGAAACCCCGATGAGTGGGGGCCAGCTGTCACTACAGCAGTACAGGAGGACAGAGGCGTAGTGGAGGCCAGCTGTCAGCGGTACAGAGGAAATCACGAATCAGAGAATCGCGAGTCTTGAGGACGTTTGCAAATTGACATCAAAAACCCCGAAACCCCAATGAAAGACATAGCTTCGGTCATATAAGGGAAGGTCACATGGACCATTGTGTATTCGGAAGGGGCTAAAGCTCAGAAAAGGAGCACATCGGGGATCGGCAAATCGGAGGTTGCAAATACATGTGTATCGCGACATCACAAACCCCGAAACCCCGATAGGAAGGTATAAGGTAGTGGTCACGGAGTGACGGTCACGTTGGCCGAGAGCTAAGCTCAGGAGGACTAGCGCATGAAAGGAGCCATCAGGGATCAGAGAATCGCGAGTCATGGGGACTTGTGCATCGTGACATCGTAAACGCCGAAACTCCGATGGAGGTTTGACTGCGGTCACACAGAGACAGGTCATATGGACCAGAGCCTAGCCAGGAGGGGCTAAGGGCAAAGGACTCATCGGGAAAATTAGAACTGAAACCCCGATAGAAGAAGATTAAGGCTGTAGTCTTATTGGAGAGGTCGTATGGACCAAGGAGTATAGCCCCAGGGGCTAAGACAGGGAAGGAGCTCATCGCGAATCGGGGATTAGAGAGGCGAGAAGTTCTCGACAACGGGAACCGCGAAACCCCGAACCCTGATACAGAGTCGGGGATAACCACGGTCAAGTGCCGAAGGCCGTGGGGAGGAATTAAAGGACCCGTGGGTCGAAAATTTACAGCAGTGATTCCCGAAGGAATCTAAAGAGCTGCTTCGGCTCAGAAAAGAGGGGATTTGTAATTGATCCTGTGAGCAAGAGGGCGTGATGGGTGCGGACGTGTCTTCGCCTGCGTCAGGTGGTATCAGAGCGAGTTCTTGTCTGTATATTTCAGGCAAGAGGAGAACAGAGAAGCAGGAAGAAGACAGAGTTACTGAGGACTCTGTAACGATTGTTTGCAGGAAGGCAGCAGTCGAGAAGACAGTCAGCAGGACTATAGAATGAAGCTGAGCACTCAGGATTGCAGGAGTGACAGCAGCAGATCTGTCAGGGAGGCAGACAGACACAGCAAGATGGCTACTGAAGGTCATAGGAAGAAAAGCAAGGCAGAAAAGCTTGCAGAGGAAGCAGAGCTGGATAAAGACCTCTATGAATTAAAGGCAGACATAGAGGAGTTCGAACTGCGGATGCGGCAGGATAGGAGGATGAGACGAATGCGAAATTTTCCCATGAAGAAGGCAAAAGCAGAATGGCCAGTCAAGCAGCTGATGGTCATGAAACAACGCAGGCTGTTGAAGAGATGGTTGAGGTATGTTGAAAACCTCAAGGCCACAGAGGAAGAGATGATTGATCACTATTGGCTAGAGACTGGAAAAGGTCTCGATGATTGGGATGATGAAGAAGATGAATTGGGATCGGGTGAGGATCTCAAGGACTGCCATGAGGGCAAAGAAGTAGAAATTTCAGTTTGCCATGAGGGCAACGAGTTGAGATCAGTTGAGGATCTCACGGACTGTCAGGAGGACAGTCAGGGAATTTCACATTGCTAGCTGGGCAATGATAAGAGGTCGCTGCGGGATCTCGAAGACTGCCATGAGGGTAGCGGAAGCATCTTGGACTGCCAGGTGGGCAGAGATAAAAATTCGAGACTGATGGAAAGTCTCATGGACTCAGAGAAGGGTTCAATTCAACAGAGGTTGCTGATGAAGATGGGATCAATTGATCTCATGGTCTGCCGAGGAAGCAGCGGAAGCATCCCATATTGCCAGGTGGGCAGGGATGAACAAATGAATTTGGATCAGCCAGAGGAGCTGACAGAGCAGATGAGACTGTCTGATAGTCTCATAAGTTCAGAGATGGAAAGGAATCAGCAGATGCAGCTGACAGAGGAAGAAGATCAGAATGATATTCTGATGATTGGAGGAATTGACATATTCCTACCATCTGCCAAGGAGGAGGCAGAAAATTCTATTGTAGATGGTGCAACAGCAGAAGAACAGTCACAGTTGGAGATGACTGTCAAAAGGGAATTGGAGCAGACATTGGAGACTTCCCAAGCAGATGAAGAGAAGAATGAGCGTTCTGAGGAACAACTCAAAAATTTCAGCCAGCAAGCTGAGAGCGTTGTAGCATTGGAGCTAACAGCAAAAGAAGAAGCAGAAGACGAAGAAGAAGAAGATGAGCATCCTGAGGAATGGCTCAACATTTTCAACCATGAAGCTGAAAAGAATGCAACAGAGGAGGTTGCAGAAGTAGAAGAGGAAGAAGCAAACAATGTTTGTTTTGCTGAGCTATGGCAGCAGATAGAAGCCCTGGAAGAGAGGGTAAAAGTGCAGGGCATGCACATCCAACATGTGAAGTTGGAAATGGATGAAGATGGCATGGGAGATCATGGTGATCTGCCCAATTGCAGAAAATTTTTGCAACTGAGAAGACTGCAAGAACTGGACCAGCCAAGGGAGCAGCTGGATGAAGTGATCGAGGAGATCAGCAGGCTGATGTTGGGGTTAGCAAGAACTGCCAGCTAGGAGCAGCTGGGCAGAAGGAAAGAAGCAGCAACAGCAGCAGCGCAGCAGCAGCAGCAGATTGGAGCGGATGAGAAGCTCCACAGATTCGTTTGGGATCCAGGAGGATTTCCAACAGCAGGGGAAGCTCATGAGCAGGAGCTCATGATTTTTGCAGCTGTGGAGTATGATGCAGGAGCATCTCTCCATGCAGTCAGCCAGCCACGTCAGCCTGCATGCATTCAGATGCTGAAAGGGAGGCGCAGCCTCATTCAAATTTGAAATGAATGTAAATTAAATGTCTTAGGCTGGTGAGCCAGGAAAAGCCATGCCTTTGAGCAGGCGTTAGGTAGATCGGCTTTAATGCCAGGAATGGCTGAGATCTAGATTCGATCCTGGACTAGACAGCCCATTCATTGTAATTGAATGTAATTTATTAGAGTAGGTAGACCTGGAGGAATGAGCCTCAGGTAAAAGAGATTTCAGATCTCATTTTGAGTTAGTATGCATGTAGAGCAGAAGAGAGAGCCAGGGAGAGCTCAGGAACACCATTGTAAGTTCAGGAATTTTCCATTGTTAATATATCAGAGCAGTTTTTCCTGCATTTTCTGTGTGTTGAATGGATGTCTGTAGGTGTTCCATATATATGCTGTGAATGTATGTTTGTTAAGCATTTGCAGGGAGTTTGTTTGATTTCAGGTTGAAGGTCTTTGAGGCTTCACACCAGGAGGGTGTGACAGAACGTTGAGGGTTCTGAGAGCCGTGCACAGAGGATGCATTTTTGAACTCTGCGGAGTCAGACAAAGACATGCTGAAGCACAGGGACTGAAGTCAACAACTCAGAGGAAGAAGACCTGTGAGGTTACTGGACACCTCAGAAGACAAGGCTGTGTAGTTGAGACACAGTTGCAAACAGAACTTTGTTGTAAGTTCTGTAGAGATCTGCCAGGTGGGCATTGAGCACAGGCACAAGGTGCAATTGGAAGAACTCTGCTGAGAGTTGGAGATAGAAGACAGAATCACTGAGGATTCTGTGAGAGCTCTGCCAAGTGGGCATTGAGCATGTGTACAGGAGTGCACAAAGGGAGGAACTCTGCTGAGAGTTCAAAAGAAACCAGAATCACTAAGGATTCTGAGAACTCTGCCAGAAGGGCATCGAGCGAGGGCATAGAGGCACAGGATAAGAGAACCCAGAGCTACTGAACGTTCTGTGGGAGAAGAGACTCTGCCAGAAGGGCGTCGAGAAAGTGTGCAGATAGGCACAGGAGAAGAGAACTCTTTGAGTTCTGAAAGTCAGAGGAAGAATCCACTTGAGGGATTCTCACAAAGTTACTGAATACCTAGAAGCACTCAGCAAGAGGTTGCTGGAGTGAAGGATAGTCAAAAGGGAACCTAAATATTCTCCATCTGAGGGAGAAGAAGGACAAAATCCCCCCAAGGGGTCTGAGTGTTTGAGAAAGATCAGGACAACTATCGTTTTGCGCGCGAGGACTTCGCAGAGGCGCAGGAGTCAAAAGAATCCTTTGAGGATTCAAAGACAAAAGATCAGGAGGGTCAGCGTTCTTATACGCGCAGGAACTCAGGAGGGAGCAACAGGAACCGTCGGATTGGGCGGAGAAAGAAGATCTGGACCATTGAGGATTTACATCCAGAAGAAGCTCAGGAGGAGCCTACAACAGGAGGAGACCGACAGCCGTTGGATCTCACCTAAAAATCCCGACAGTCGTTAGATCGAGAGGAGTTGCGCGGAGGTTAGCCTCAGGAGGAGGAGCGCACGAGGAGGATTGATCTAAGCCATCAGATCTGGAGTGGACATCCCGACAGCCGTTAGATCTCGGGAAGTTGCGCAGGTTTTAAGTCCCGGCGAACAGAGGAGGAGTCCCGGAGGAGTTATCGAGATATTAGGGTCATCGGGATTTTGCTGAACAAGAAAATCGAGAGCTTGTAGTTCTCGAAATCCCGAGAAAGGATCTCAGCCGTTGATCTTGACAGGACACGCGTCAGACATCCAAAGAAGAGTTGGGGTTTAGTTCATCGGAGAATCGGGGTTTTCGAGGACACAGAACTCTCGCATGTTGGAATCGCGATCCGCGATTTCCCGACGGGAGTTTTGAACCATCCATCGGCGAGGACGCGTGGCAGGAGATCTTGACGAGTCGGCGTTTGGAGCATTGGAGTTTCTAGAGGCATAGAACCCTCGCGTGGAGGAATCGCAATCCGCGATTTCCTTGTAGGATCAGAGCCGTTGATCTCAGCAGAGACACGTGGCAGAGATCAAGCGCCGTCGGCATATCGCTAAATCAGAGAATTGGAGTTCTCAAGGTCGAGGGAGCCAGGACATCGGAAGTCCCGAAATCCTGACGAAATCGGGACCGTCCATCAGAAGGGACGCGTGGCAGCGATCAAGTGCCACCCGGAGAAGCTCGACAGGAAGGCTTCATCGACATATTGGGAATCGGGATATCGGAGATCCCGTGCACAAGGAATTCGTGCATTTTGAAACCGCGAACCCCGAAACCCCGACGGGTAAAGCTGCGGTCACGGGTGATGGCCATATGAACCAGGGGCTAAGCCAGGAGGGCTAGCCAATGTAAAGGCGTATCGGGAATCGGAGAATCGGGGATCTCAGTGACGAGTGGTTCTTGCATTGTGAAATCGCGATCCGTGAAACCCCGATGAGTGGGGGCCAGCTGTCACTACAGCAGTACAAGAGGACATAGGCGTAGTGGAGGTCAGCTGTCAGCGGTACAGAGGAAATCGTGAATCGAGGAATCGCGAGTCTTGGGGACGTTTGCAAATTGACATCAAAAACCTCGAAACCTCAATGAAAGACATAGCTCCGGTCATATAAGGGAAGGTCACATGGACCATTGTGTAGCCAGAAGGGGATAAAGCTCGGAAAAGGAGCACATTGGGGATCGACAAATCGGGGGTTGCGAATACATGTGTATCGCGACATCACAAACCCCGAAACCCCAATAGGAAGGTATAAGGTAGTGGTCACGGAGTGACGGTCACATTGGCCGAGAGCTAAGCTCAGGAGGACTAGCGCATGAAAGGAGCCATTGGGGATCGGAGAATCGCGAGTCACGGGGACTTGTGCATCGTGACATCGTAAACGCCGAAACTTCAATGGAGGTTTGACTGCGGTCACACGGAGATAGGTCATATGGACCAGAGCCTAGCTAGGAGGGGCTAAGGGCAAAGGACTCATTGGGAAAATTAGAACTGAAACCCCGATAGAAGAAGATTAAGGCTGTGGTCTTATTGGAGAGGTCGTATGGACCAAGGAGTATAGCCCCATGGGCTAAGACAGGGAAGGAGCTCATCGCGAATCGGGGATTAGAGAGGCGAGAAGTTCTCGACAACGGGAACCGCGAAACCTCGAACCCCAATACAGAGTCGAGGATAACCACGGTCAAGCACCAAAGGCCGTGGGGAGGAATTAAAGGACCCGTGGGTCGGAAATTTGCAGCAGTGATTCCCGAGGGAATCTAAAGAGCCGCTTCGGCTCAGAAGAGAGGGGATTTGTAATCGATCTTGTGAGCGGGAGGGCGTGACGGGTGCGGATGCGTCTTCGCCTGCGTCAGAAGGTCATCTAATCCAGATGACCAAAGTGTTGTTATGTAAATATTTGTCCCTAAGGACCTACTACCAAATGTTATCATGTGTTAAGACCCTCCACAGAGTAATGGCATTCATAGCTAAATTGAAATGAGTGAGGTTTCAGAAGCCCCACTCCCCATTCTTTTTTGGCCTGGAGAGGACCTCCCAACTACAGAGGTGTAATAGGTGTTTGTTAGACTGTCCGTTCCAAAGAAACTGGAACATAATTGATCTAATTTTATTTAAAACTGAGCGAGGCAGAGCTTCCAATGACATCCAATAAACATTTTGACTTTCCAAAACTGTTTTTACCAATATATATCTCCCTCCAAGTGATAAATACATGTTGCACCAAGACCCAATTTTGTTAGAGAATTTATTTATCAACCAATCCCAGTCAGTTGATCGATGGGTTCTAGTCTTGAGGAGATAGCCCAGATAGCGGAACCCGAGTGAAAGGTCGCTAAAATTATAAGGCAAGAGATCTTTAAAATGGTTCAATTCTACAACCAAGAGTCCTTCATAATTAACTGTAGACTTGTTATTGTTCACCGAGAGTCCTGAAGCTTTGTAAAAAAGGTTAATAATAATGGCTATCACTCTCCATTCGATCATACTAGCCTTGAACAGAATGAGGACATTGTCCACAAATAAGAGATGAAGGGGTTTTGTCAACTTGGAGATACTAATCCATGTAATAAGCCCTTCATCCAAGCTGTGCTTTAGTAATCTATTGAGACCTCCCATCACAAGGATGAAAAGTAGGGGGGATAGACATCCCTGCCTGACACCCCTGTCGCTTCTGAAGAATTCTATAGCCTCCCCATTGATGAGAACCGCAAAAGAAGAGGATGTAACACAAGACATTATCCACTTAGTCATGTGGATCCCCAATCCTATTTTAAGAAGGATCAATCTAAGAAACCCCCAGTCAATACAATCGTAAGCTTTTCTTAAATCCAACTTAAGAATGAGGGCTTTCAAAAAAAAAATTGATACTATGAAGACATTCATGGGCTGTGCCAATAGCATCTTGGATGCGCCTACCTTTTAGAAACCCCATCTATTCACTGGAGATTGATCTAGAAAGAATAGGTTTAATGCGATTTGCTAAAATTTTTGAAATAACCTTGTAGCATAAGTTGCACAGTGATATGGGGCGAAAATCGTCAAAGGATGAAGGTTTGTTTGCCTTAGGGATCAGTGTTAGAAATGTGGAATTTAGGCCTCCCATAATAGAACCTGAACTTCTCGTATCTTCCACCATTGCTAATAGATCCTGCCCTACCAGATCAAAAAAATAAATGAAGAACTAGGCCATCCACCCGTCCGGTCCTGAGATCTTTTCCTTTTTGAAGTGAAATAGCACTGATTTTAGCTCCTCCATAGTAATCGGTATGAATAACAACCTTGCCTCTTCATCATCGATCATTTTAGGGTAATGATCAATCAATTTGCACTGCTTCTGATTTTATAGCATCACTATTAGTGACAAGTTCACCGTTGTCTCCTTTAATCTCCCAAATATGCTTTCTTACTCTGTTGTGAATGGAAAGATTATGGAAAAAAGAAGTGTTGTTGTCTCCACTAGCCAGCCACAATGCTCTCCTTAATCGCCACTGATCTTCCTCTTGTCTTAAAATGTTATTTATTTCCATCTCAAAAAGCCGAAGAGATGATTTCGCTCCTTGATTAGTCGGGTCTCCTGCCAGAAGATGAATGTTATCTTTAATATCAACTTCTAACTCTATCAACTTTGCTTTGTTTAATTTCACCTTCTCTGAATGCCAACTTTTAGTAAGTCTTTTTAAAACTTGTAGTTTCCAAATCAACCGTCTTTGCACGCTCCTTTCAAAGAGAAACATTGTATCTTGCCACAACTTAATGACAATATTTTTAAAATCCAATTCATCGAGCCAGTGAGCATTGAACTTAAAGGGGTAAAGTTTGAAGGCCGACGTTAATTCTAGTTGCATAAAAATTGTTGCGTGATCAGAGAAGAATGGGTATTCAAACCAAGACATGTAGAAACCGATTTCATTTAATAGATCCCCTGAGAC
The DNA here is from genome assembly GCA_032191745.1 of Picea mariana. Classification (NCBI taxonomy): domain Eukaryota; kingdom Viridiplantae; phylum Streptophyta; class Pinopsida; order Pinales; family Pinaceae; genus Picea; species Picea mariana. The sequence continues at coordinate 279,530 of JASDQU010101990.1, forward strand.
CATAACCCTGTCTACAAATAAAACCTAATGTGCCCTTCTTAACTAAAAATAATTTAGAACACTTGGTTCAAATGAAAACCAAGGTTTTAGAGGGAAAGAAAAGAGGACTTGTAAAAGTGCACCAAAATGGTTGGCCTTTTGCACTGGAGGAAAAAAATGTCTCTTTTATCATAATGGTTTCCAAGTGATACTCTCACATAATAACTAAATAAAAACCTTCCTTCTTTTCAACGATGGTAAAACCCTAACCTCTAAAAGTTTAGGAAGGGAGATGTCAAATATGTAGTGTAGCTAGAGAGGTAATGGGGGGAGGGCCCATAGTGATAAAAGTGGAGGCCATTCAATGTAAGGTGGACTAGGTCCATTATATTATTCAATAAGGTCCACTGTGGTAGTCAGATATATTAGTGTGAACATAATAAGTGTAAAAGGACCTATTAGAAGGTTTCGCTTCTAGAACGTTCCTCGTGTAGAATGTTCTTAGGTGGTTGGTAGCACTATATAAATGGGTTCAAGAAATGTTATGGAAGTCAAGAAGTATTGTATTTGGAGCGATAACTCATTGGAGGTTTCCCCCTCGAAGACATAAGTGAACAAGAGTGGATCTCTTCCATAATAGGATCTATTGTATGGTGTTGCCCTACCCTAATGGTTTTCTATAATAAAGTGTGGGATTTTCTATATTGTTCTTGAATCTATCGTGGTTTCTTTGTATTCATATCTGTGGTACTTAACAAGTGGTATCAGAGAACTTTCTTCAGCCACAAAAAGGGGCAATTTTTTTTTTCTCTATTTTTGCAGATTTTTTCAAGAAGACAAAAGAGGGTTGCGAGACTCTGGACAAATCCTATAGATTTTTGTGTGGAATTTGCAAAAACCGGTTGTAGATTTGAGTTCCTCTCGGAAAAACAACCAATTTCAAAAACAAAATCATTTGAAATGGAGTTCGGGAAGTGAAGTTAACATCATTTTAAAATCTGCTAATTTTCAAGGTTTTTCCGTGGACGACCGTGTGATTTTGTTGATTTTTGTAGCACTTAAGGCCAAATTTTCCCAAACAAACTACAATCTGAATTTCTCTTTAAAAAATAGCCCATTTCAAAAAGAAAAATCATCTGAATCAAAGCTTCGGAAGTGAATATATCATTGATTTTAAATTGGTCATTTTCTAGGGTCTTCATCATGGCGGCAGGACTGCAGAGCTCATAACTTTTCACATGGTGCTCATACTACTACCAGATTACTATTATTGGATAGATAATTTAAAGAGATTTATTTTGGTATGTTATATGTGGTTTTTTCAATGGATATTGAAACCCTCATGGAACTTCAATGGCAGTTTGAAGACCTCAAGACAAAATTTCACATGGCGAGACAAGTCCTCAAGACAAGTGTTCATGAGCTCACACTTGCAAGGAAAGAGAGGTATATTATGTAGGCCACCAGGAATGAATACAATCAAGAAGCATATGCTTGGTATGATTTCAAGGCCGATTTTGATGATTGGTATATGGATAGTTGTCATTCCTGGGATGACGACCTCTTCCATCTTCTATTTGATTATTCTACTCCACCTCATGTAGAGCCCATCCTAGAGAGTAAACAAGAGCCTTCTCTACATATTCTTCTTCATTTTTATTATTCTCCAGTAGTAGTGGATGAATTTTTGTTTGGTTCTACATATTTGGATTCACGTGACCAATGTCAATCTTTAGAGCATCATTTTCAGTTGGCTATGGTGTTCTGATATCTTCAGTGTGGAGTTCACATGAGCATTGGGACATGGGACCCAAGTTTACAGTGGCAGTTGGACTACTTCAACGTGGTGTCTTGCATTATGGTTCACACTTATCCATGGGACCTTGGTATGTGGTTGTACATCCTCATAACAAGCGTTGATGACAATGCATTCATAAGGGGTATGGAATGTAGTGTAGCTAGAGAGGTAATTTTT
>JASDQU010101990.1:281503-299148 GCA_032191745.1 Picea mariana
TCGGAAGGGGCTAAAGCTCAGAAAAGGAGCACATCGGGGATCGGCAAATCGGAGGTTGCAAATACATGTGTATCGCGACATCACAAACCCCGAAACCCCGATAGGAAGGTATAAGGTAGTGGTCACGGAGTGACGGTCACGTTGGCCGAGAGCTAAGCTCAGGAGGACTAGCGCATGAAAGGAGCCATCAGGGATCAGAGAATCGCGAGTCATGGGGACTTGTGCATCGTGACATCGTAAACGCCGAAACTCCGATGGAGGTTTGACTGCGGTCACACAGAGACAGGTCATATGGACCAGAGCCTAGCCAGGAGGGGCTAAGGGCAAAGGACTCATCGGGAAAATTAGAACTGAAACCCCGATAGAAGAAGATTAAGGCTGTAGTCTTATTGGAGAGGTCGTATGGACCAAGGAGTATAGCCCCAGGGGCTAAGACAGGGAAGGAGCTCATCGCGAATCGGGGATTAGAGAGGCGAGAAGTTCTCGACAACGGGAACCGCGAAACCCCGAACCCTGATACAGAGTCGGGGATAACCACGGTCAAGTGCCGAAGGCCGTGGGGAGGAATTAAAGGACCCGTGGGTCGAAAATTTACAGCAGTGATTCCCGAAGGAATCTAAAGAGCTGCTTCGGCTCAGAAAAGAGGGGATTTGTAATTGATCCTGTGAGCAAGAGGGCGTGATGGGTGCGGACGTGTCTTCGCCTGCGTCAGGTGGTATCAGAGCGAGTTCTTGTCTGTATATTTCAGGCAAGAGGAGAACAGAGAAGCAGGAAGAAGACAGAGTTACTGAGGACTCTGTAACGATTGTTTGCAGGAAGGCAGCAGTCGAGAAGACAGTCAGCAGGACTATAGAATGAAGCTGAGCACTCAGGATTGCAGGAGTGACAGCAGCAGATCTGTCAGGGAGGCAGACAGACACAGCAAGATGGCTACTGAAGGTCATAGGAAGAAAAGCAAGGCAGAAAAGCTTGCAGAGGAAGCAGAGCTGGATAAAGACCTCTATGAATTAAAGGCAGACATAGAGGAGTTCGAACTGCGGATGCGGCAGGATAGGAGGATGAGACGAATGCGAAATTTTCCCATGAAGAAGGCAAAAGCAGAATGGCCAGTCAAGCAGCTGATGGTCATGAAACAACGCAGGCTGTTGAAGAGATGGTTGAGGTATGTTGAAAACCTCAAGGCCACAGAGGAAGAGATGATTGATCACTATTGGCTAGAGACTGGAAAAGGTCTCGATGATTGGGATGATGAAGAAGATGAATTGGGATCGGGTGAGGATCTCAAGGACTGCCATGAGGGCAAAGAAGTAGAAATTTCAGTTTGCCATGAGGGCAACGAGTTGAGATCAGTTGAGGATCTCACGGACTGTCAGGAGGACAGTCAGGGAATTTCACATTGCTAGCTGGGCAATGATAAGAGGTCGCTGCGGGATCTCGAAGACTGCCATGAGGGTAGCGGAAGCATCTTGGACTGCCAGGTGGGCAGAGATAAAAATTCGAGACTGATGGAAAGTCTCATGGACTCAGAGAAGGGTTCAATTCAACAGAGGTTGCTGATGAAGATGGGATCAATTGATCTCATGGTCTGCCGAGGAAGCAGCGGAAGCATCCCATATTGCCAGGTGGGCAGGGATGAACAAATGAATTTGGATCAGCCAGAGGAGCTGACAGAGCAGATGAGACTGTCTGATAGTCTCATAAGTTCAGAGATGGAAAGGAATCAGCAGATGCAGCTGACAGAGGAAGAAGATCAGAATGATATTCTGATGATTGGAGGAATTGACATATTCCTACCATCTGCCAAGGAGGAGGCAGAAAATTCTATTGTAGATGGTGCAACAGCAGAAGAACAGTCACAGTTGGAGATGACTGTCAAAAGGGAATTGGAGCAGACATTGGAGACTTCCCAAGCAGATGAAGAGAAGAATGAGCGTTCTGAGGAACAACTCAAAAATTTCAGCCAGCAAGCTGAGAGCGTTGTAGCATTGGAGCTAACAGCAAAAGAAGAAGCAGAAGACGAAGAAGAAGAAGATGAGCATCCTGAGGAATGGCTCAACATTTTCAACCATGAAGCTGAAAAGAATGCAACAGAGGAGGTTGCAGAAGTAGAAGAGGAAGAAGCAAACAATGTTTGTTTTGCTGAGCTATGGCAGCAGATAGAAGCCCTGGAAGAGAGGGTAAAAGTGCAGGGCATGCACATCCAACATGTGAAGTTGGAAATGGATGAAGATGGCATGGGAGATCATGGTGATCTGCCCAATTGCAGAAAATTTTTGCAACTGAGAAGACTGCAAGAACTGGACCAGCCAAGGGAGCAGCTGGATGAAGTGATCGAGGAGATCAGCAGGCTGATGTTGGGGTTAGCAAGAACTGCCAGCTAGGAGCAGCTGGGCAGAAGGAAAGAAGCAGCAACAGCAGCAGCGCAGCAGCAGCAGCAGATTGGAGCGGATGAGAAGCTCCACAGATTCGTTTGGGATCCAGGAGGATTTCCAACAGCAGGGGAAGCTCATGAGCAGGAGCTCATGATTTTTGCAGCTGTGGAGTATGATGCAGGAGCATCTCTCCATGCAGTCAGCCAGCCACGTCAGCCTGCATGCATTCAGATGCTGAAAGGGAGGCGCAGCCTCATTCAAATTTGAAATGAATGTAAATTAAATGTCTTAGGCTGGTGAGCCAGGAAAAGCCATGCCTTTGAGCAGGCGTTAGGTAGATCGGCTTTAATGCCAGGAATGGCTGAGATCTAGATTCGATCCTGGACTAGACAGCCCATTCATTGTAATTGAATGTAATTTATTAGAGTAGGTAGACCTGGAGGAATGAGCCTCAGGTAAAAGAGATTTCAGATCTCATTTTGAGTTAGTATGCATGTAGAGCAGAAGAGAGAGCCAGGGAGAGCTCAGGAACACCATTGTAAGTTCAGGAATTTTCCATTGTTAATATATCAGAGCAGTTTTTCCTGCATTTTCTGTGTGTTGAATGGATGTCTGTAGGTGTTCCATATATATGCTGTGAATGTATGTTTGTTAAGCATTTGCAGGGAGTTTGTTTGATTTCAGGTTGAAGGTCTTTGAGGCTTCACACCAGGAGGGTGTGACAGAACGTTGAGGGTTCTGAGAGCCGTGCACAGAGGATGCATTTTTGAACTCTGCGGAGTCAGACAAAGACATGCTGAAGCACAGGGACTGAAGTCAACAACTCAGAGGAAGAAGACCTGTGAGGTTACTGGACACCTCAGAAGACAAGGCTGTGTAGTTGAGACACAGTTGCAAACAGAACTTTGTTGTAAGTTCTGTAGAGATCTGCCAGGTGGGCATTGAGCACAGGCACAAGGTGCAATTGGAAGAACTCTGCTGAGAGTTGGAGATAGAAGACAGAATCACTGAGGATTCTGTGAGAGCTCTGCCAAGTGGGCATTGAGCATGTGTACAGGAGTGCACAAAGGGAGGAACTCTGCTGAGAGTTCAAAAGAAACCAGAATCACTAAGGATTCTGAGAACTCTGCCAGAAGGGCATCGAGCGAGGGCATAGAGGCACAGGATAAGAGAACCCAGAGCTACTGAACGTTCTGTGGGAGAAGAGACTCTGCCAGAAGGGCGTCGAGAAAGTGTGCAGATAGGCACAGGAGAAGAGAACTCTTTGAGTTCTGAAAGTCAGAGGAAGAATCCACTTGAGGGATTCTCACAAAGTTACTGAATACCTAGAAGCACTCAGCAAGAGGTTGCTGGAGTGAAGGATAGTCAAAAGGGAACCTAAATATTCTCCATCTGAGGGAGAAGAAGGACAAAATCCCCCCAAGGGGTCTGAGTGTTTGAGAAAGATCAGGACAACTATCGTTTTGCGCGCGAGGACTTCGCAGAGGCGCAGGAGTCAAAAGAATCCTTTGAGGATTCAAAGACAAAAGATCAGGAGGGTCAGCGTTCTTATACGCGCAGGAACTCAGGAGGGAGCAACAGGAACCGTCGGATTGGGCGGAGAAAGAAGATCTGGACCATTGAGGATTTACATCCAGAAGAAGCTCAGGAGGAGCCTACAACAGGAGGAGACCGACAGCCGTTGGATCTCACCTAAAAATCCCGACAGTCGTTAGATCGAGAGGAGTTGCGCGGAGGTTAGCCTCAGGAGGAGGAGCGCACGAGGAGGATTGATCTAAGCCATCAGATCTGGAGTGGACATCCCGACAGCCGTTAGATCTCGGGAAGTTGCGCAGGTTTTAAGTCCCGGCGAACAGAGGAGGAGTCCCGGAGGAGTTATCGAGATATTAGGGTCATCGGGATTTTGCTGAACAAGAAAATCGAGAGCTTGTAGTTCTCGAAATCCCGAGAAAGGATCTCAGCCGTTGATCTTGACAGGACACGCGTCAGACATCCAAAGAAGAGTTGGGGTTTAGTTCATCGGAGAATCGGGGTTTTCGAGGACACAGAACTCTCGCATGTTGGAATCGCGATCCGCGATTTCCCGACGGGAGTTTTGAACCATCCATCGGCGAGGACGCGTGGCAGGAGATCTTGACGAGTCGGCGTTTGGAGCATTGGAGTTTCTAGAGGCATAGAACCCTCGCGTGGAGGAATCGCAATCCGCGATTTCCTTGTAGGATCAGAGCCGTTGATCTCAGCAGAGACACGTGGCAGAGATCAAGCGCCGTCGGCATATCGCTAAATCAGAGAATTGGAGTTCTCAAGGTCGAGGGAGCCAGGACATCGGAAGTCCCGAAATCCTGACGAAATCGGGACCGTCCATCAGAAGGGACGCGTGGCAGCGATCAAGTGCCACCCGGAGAAGCTCGACAGGAAGGCTTCATCGACATATTGGGAATCGGGATATCGGAGATCCCGTGCACAAGGAATTCGTGCATTTTGAAACCGCGAACCCCGAAACCCCGACGGGTAAAGCTGCGGTCACGGGTGATGGCCATATGAACCAGGGGCTAAGCCAGGAGGGCTAGCCAATGTAAAGGCGTATCGGGAATCGGAGAATCGGGGATCTCAGTGACGAGTGGTTCTTGCATTGTGAAATCGCGATCCGTGAAACCCCGATGAGTGGGGGCCAGCTGTCACTACAGCAGTACAAGAGGACATAGGCGTAGTGGAGGTCAGCTGTCAGCGGTACAGAGGAAATCGTGAATCGAGGAATCGCGAGTCTTGGGGACGTTTGCAAATTGACATCAAAAACCTCGAAACCTCAATGAAAGACATAGCTCCGGTCATATAAGGGAAGGTCACATGGACCATTGTGTAGCCAGAAGGGGATAAAGCTCGGAAAAGGAGCACATTGGGGATCGACAAATCGGGGGTTGCGAATACATGTGTATCGCGACATCACAAACCCCGAAACCCCAATAGGAAGGTATAAGGTAGTGGTCACGGAGTGACGGTCACATTGGCCGAGAGCTAAGCTCAGGAGGACTAGCGCATGAAAGGAGCCATTGGGGATCGGAGAATCGCGAGTCACGGGGACTTGTGCATCGTGACATCGTAAACGCCGAAACTTCAATGGAGGTTTGACTGCGGTCACACGGAGATAGGTCATATGGACCAGAGCCTAGCTAGGAGGGGCTAAGGGCAAAGGACTCATTGGGAAAATTAGAACTGAAACCCCGATAGAAGAAGATTAAGGCTGTGGTCTTATTGGAGAGGTCGTATGGACCAAGGAGTATAGCCCCATGGGCTAAGACAGGGAAGGAGCTCATCGCGAATCGGGGATTAGAGAGGCGAGAAGTTCTCGACAACGGGAACCGCGAAACCTCGAACCCCAATACAGAGTCGAGGATAACCACGGTCAAGCACCAAAGGCCGTGGGGAGGAATTAAAGGACCCGTGGGTCGGAAATTTGCAGCAGTGATTCCCGAGGGAATCTAAAGAGCCGCTTCGGCTCAGAAGAGAGGGGATTTGTAATCGATCTTGTGAGCGGGAGGGCGTGACGGGTGCGGATGCGTCTTCGCCTGCGTCAGAAGGTCATCTAATCCAGATGACCAAAGTGTTGTTATGTAAATATTTGTCCCTAAGGACCTACTACCAAATGTTATCATGTGTTAAGACCCTCCACAGAGTAATGGCATTCATAGCTAAATTGAAATGAGTGAGGTTTCAGAAGCCCCACTCCCCATTCTTTTTTGGCCTGGAGAGGACCTCCCAACTACAGAGGTGTAATAGGTGTTTGTTAGACTGTCCGTTCCAAAGAAACTGGAACATAATTGATCTAATTTTATTTAAAACTGAGCGAGGCAGAGCTTCCAATGACATCCAATAAACATTTTGACTTTCCAAAACTGTTTTTACCAATATATATCTCCCTCCAAGTGATAAATACATGTTGCACCAAGACCCAATTTTGTTAGAGAATTTATTTATCAACCAATCCCAGTCAGTTGATCGATGGGTTCTAGTCTTGAGGAGATAGCCCAGATAGCGGAACCCGAGTGAAAGGTCGCTAAAATTATAAGGCAAGAGATCTTTAAAATGGTTCAATTCTACAACCAAGAGTCCTTCATAATTAACTGTAGACTTGTTATTGTTCACCGAGAGTCCTGAAGCTTTGTAAAAAAGGTTAATAATAATGGCTATCACTCTCCATTCGATCATACTAGCCTTGAACAGAATGAGGACATTGTCCACAAATAAGAGATGAAGGGGTTTTGTCAACTTGGAGATACTAATCCATGTAATAAGCCCTTCATCCAAGCTGTGCTTTAGTAATCTATTGAGACCTCCCATCACAAGGATGAAAAGTAGGGGGGATAGACATCCCTGCCTGACACCCCTGTCGCTTCTGAAGAATTCTATAGCCTCCCCATTGATGAGAACCGCAAAAGAAGAGGATGTAACACAAGACATTATCCACTTAGTCATGTGGATCCCCAATCCTATTTTAAGAAGGATCAATCTAAGAAACCCCCAGTCAATACAATCGTAAGCTTTTCTTAAATCCAACTTAAGAATGAGGGCTTTCAAAAAAAAAATTGATACTATGAAGACATTCATGGGCTGTGCCAATAGCATCTTGGATGCGCCTACCTTTTAGAAACCCCATCTATTCACTGGAGATTGATCTAGAAAGAATAGGTTTAATGCGATTTGCTAAAATTTTTGAAATAACCTTGTAGCATAAGTTGCACAGTGATATGGGGCGAAAATCGTCAAAGGATGAAGGTTTGTTTGCCTTAGGGATCAGTGTTAGAAATGTGGAATTTAGGCCTCCCATAATAGAACCTGAACTTCTCGTATCTTCCACCATTGCTAATAGATCCTGCCCTACCAGATCAAAAAAATAAATGAAGAACTAGGCCATCCACCCGTCCGGTCCTGAGATCTTTTCCTTTTTGAAGTGAAATAGCACTGATTTTAGCTCCTCCATAGTAATCGGTATGAATAACAACCTTGCCTCTTCATCATCGATCATTTTAGGGTAATGATCAATCAATTTGCACTGCTTCTGATTTTATAGCATCACTATTAGTGACAAGTTCACCGTTGTCTCCTTTAATCTCCCAAATATGCTTTCTTACTCTGTTGTGAATGGAAAGATTATGGAAAAAAGAAGTGTTGTTGTCTCCACTAGCCAGCCACAATGCTCTCCTTAATCGCCACTGATCTTCCTCTTGTCTTAAAATGTTATTTATTTCCATCTCAAAAAGCCGAAGAGATGATTTCGCTCCTTGATTAGTCGGGTCTCCTGCCAGAAGATGAATGTTATCTTTAATATCAACTTCTAACTCTATCAACTTTGCTTTGTTTAATTTCACCTTCTCTGAATGCCAACTTTTAGTAAGTCTTTTTAAAACTTGTAGTTTCCAAATCAACCGTCTTTGCACGCTCCTTTCAAAGAGAAACATTGTATCTTGCCACAACTTAATGACAATATTTTTAAAATCCAATTCATCGAGCCAGTGAGCATTGAACTTAAAGGGGTAAAGTTTGAAGGCCGACGTTAATTCTAGTTGCATAAAAATTGTTGCGTGATCAGAGAAGAATGGGTATTCAAACCAAGACATGTAGAAACCGATTTCATTTAATAGATCCCCTGAGACCATAACCCTGTCTACAAATAAAACCTAATGTGCCCTTCTTAACTAAAAATAATTTAGAACACTTGGTTCAAATGAAAACCAAGGTTTTAGAGGGAAAGAAAAGAGGACTTGTAAAAGTGCACCAAAATGGTTGGCCTTTTGCACTGGAGGAAAAAAATGTCTCTTTTATCATAATGGTTTCCAAGTGATACTCTCACATAATAACTAAATAAAAACCTTCCTTCTTTTCAACGATGGTAAAACCCTAACCTCTAAAAGTTTAGGAAGGGAGATGTCAAATATGTAGTGTAGCTAGAGAGGTAATGGGGGGAGGGCCCATAGTGATAAAAGTGGAGGCCATTCAATGTAAGGTGGACTAGGTCCATTATATTATTCAATAAGGTCCACTGTGGTAGTCAGATATATTAGTGTGAACATAATAAGTGTAAAAGGACCTATTAGAAGGTTTCGCTTCTAGAACGTTCCTCGTGTAGAATGTTCTTAGGTGGTTGGTAGCACTATATAAATGGGTTCAAGAAATGTTATGGAAGTCAAGAAGTATTGTATTTGGAGCGATAACTCATTGGAGGTTTCCCCCTCGAAGACATAAGTGAACAAGAGTGGATCTCTTCCATAATAGGATCTATTGTATGGTGTTGCCCTACCCTAATGGTTTTCTATAATAAAGTGTGGGATTTTCTATATTGTTCTTGAATCTATCGTGGTTTCTTTGTATTCATATCTGTGGTACTTAACAAGTGGTATCAGAGAACTTTCTTCAGCCACAAAAAGGGGCAATTTTTTTTTTCTCTATTTTTGCAGATTTTTTCAAGAAGACAAAAGAGGGTTGCGAGACTCTGGACAAATCCTATAGATTTTTGTGTGGAATTTGCAAAAACCGGTTGTAGATTTGAGTTCCTCTCGGAAAAACAACCAATTTCAAAAACAAAATCATTTGAAATGGAGTTCGGGAAGTGAAGTTAACATCATTTTAAAATCTGCTAATTTTCAAGGTTTTTCCGTGGACGACCGTGTGATTTTGTTGATTTTTGTAGCACTTAAGGCCAAATTTTCCCAAACAAACTACAATCTGAATTTCTCTTTAAAAAATAGCCCATTTCAAAAAGAAAAATCATCTGAATCAAAGCTTCGGAAGTGAATATATCATTGATTTTAAATTGGTCATTTTCTAGGGTCTTCATCATGGCGGCAGGACTGCAGAGCTCATAACTTTTCACATGGTGCTCATACTACTACCAGATTACTATTATTGGATAGATAATTTAAAGAGATTTATTTTGGTATGTTATATGTGGTTTTTTCAATGGATATTGAAACCCTCATGGAACTTCAATGGCAGTTTGAAGACCTCAAGACAAAATTTCACATGGCGAGACAAGTCCTCAAGACAAGTGTTCATGAGCTCACACTTGCAAGGAAAGAGAGGTATATTATGTAGGCCACCAGGAATGAATACAATCAAGAAGCATATGCTTGGTATGATTTCAAGGCCGATTTTGATGATTGGTATATGGATAGTTGTCATTCCTGGGATGACGACCTCTTCCATCTTCTATTTGATTATTCTACTCCACCTCATGTAGAGCCCATCCTAGAGAGTAAACAAGAGCCTTCTCTACATATTCTTCTTCATTTTTATTATTCTCCAGTAGTAGTGGATGAATTTTTGTTTGGTTCTACATATTTGGATTCACGTGACCAATGTCAATCTTTAGAGCATCATTTTCAGTTGGCTATGGTGTTCTGATATCTTCAGTGTGGAGTTCACATGAGCATTGGGACATGGGACCCAAGTTTACAGTGGCAGTTGGACTACTTCAACGTGGTGTCTTGCATTATGGTTCACACTTATCCATGGGACCTTGGTATGTGGTTGTACATCCTCATAACAAGCGTTGATGACAATGCATTCATAAGGGGTATGGAATGTAGTGTAGCTAGAGAGGTAATTTTTGKGGGGGGGGAGGCGAAGGGCCCATAGTGATAATAGTGGAGGTCATTAAATGTAAGGTGAACTACGTCCACTATATTATTAAATAAGGCCCACTATGTTAGTTAAATATAATAGTGTGAACATAATATATGTAAGAGGACTTATTAGAAGGTTTCACTTCTAGAAGCTTCCTCCTCTAAAATGTTCTTAGGTGGTTGGTAGCACTATATAAAGGGGTTCAAACAATGTAATGAAAGTCAAAAAGTATTATATTTGGAGCGGTAGCTCATTAGAAGGTTGCTCCCTCGAAGAGGCAATTGAGCAGAAGTGGATCCCTTCCGTACTAAGATTTATTGTATGGTGTTTCCCTACCCTGAGGGTTTTGTATAATAGAGTGTGAGATTTTCTATATTGTTCTTGGATCTATTGTGGTTTCTTTGTATTCATACCATTGGTACTTAAACAAAATATCTATCAATGATTCAATGAAATATATTAGTGTGAACATAATAAATGTAAGAGGACTTATTAGAAGGTTTCGCTTCTAGAAGATTCCTCCTCTAAAATGTTCTTAGGTGGTTGGTAGCACTATATAAAGGGGTTCAAACAATGTAATGAAAGTAAAAAAGTATTGTATTTGGAGTGATGGCTCATTAAAAGGTTGCCCCCCTCAAAGAGGCAAGTGAATAGGAGTGGATCCCTTCCGTAATAGGATCTATTGTATGGTGTTGCTCTACCCTAAGGGTTTTCTATAATAAAGTGTGAGATTTTCTATATTGTTCTTGGATCTATTGTGGTTTCTTTGTATTCATACCTTTGGTACTTAAACAAAATATATATCAATAATTCAATGAAATATGAACATAATAATATCATGAACCATAAAACAATAGATTTTTGTGGGGTGTGGGGATGGTGCATGAAAAAGGTGTTTTATTAATAATAAAATAATGCAACGGAATTGTTATCTTCTACATGTGATGAGGTGGCTCCCAATCACCAAGATTTTGGGTTATTTAATCTTTTGAACTCTCCAAGCACAATTGCTTCTCCATAGTGAGCACAATGTGGATACTCAATGGATACTCAATGTAAAAATCATGAGCATAACCTTGGTATCCAATCCAAAAATGTGAACCCCATGTGAAGGAGGAATTTAATGGGAATTTTGGTCATTAATAAGGTTTTTGGGTGTAACCACTCTTTGTGATTAAATTTGACTTACCAACCATATGTGAATTGGGTGCATATCCTGAGATCAATTTTGACTAGAGTATCAGAGGTGCAATGCTTCTTATGTCTAGATGTGAGTGTTGTAGAAGTGAAACAAGTGTTAGCTAATAAAATCAATATTATGCATAGTTTTCATAAGTTTCTTTAATCCATTTTCTAGATTTTCTTGTTTCATTTCCATTGGGTGACAAAACTGAGGTGTCAATAGTTGGAAATAAAGAAAGTCCTTGACAAAGTACAATATTATAACAACATCACATAGACAAAAAACGGTTTACATCAAAATTTATCTTGGCAATAAGTTTTATTTAATAAGCAAGCCTTGAGAAATGTAGTTAAGAGGCTACCTAGCATTCCAAGGTCAGATATTATTGGGTATATATACCCTTTCAATTTTAATTAAGACCACTAGTTGGACAACAACGAATTAATTTTGATTTAATTAAGCATAATGTAAAAGGATTGGCCTACTGATCAAGGTTGACCATGTCAACCAACCCTTGAATATAAATAGAAGGATAGGATAGTGAGCTAGGTTGCCTTGCTTTTCTTTTGAGAAACCTAGTGATTAATGGATGCATGAGCTAATATTGGTGTTCCAGGGTTGAGGACCATAACAACTACTTCTTTTTGAATGACGTACATCATCATACTTTAGTGGGATTTCTCATGGATTTTTCTTGGCACTCAGATTCCCACTATAAACTTTGTTTTATCTATTGTTGGATTGTTATTGTTTCTTAATTAAGCATACTATGTGGTTGACTATATGTTATTTAAATATGTTTAGTTTATATAATAAATTAATGATGTTAATGTTGCCATTCATTTATGTTAGTTTACTTTTCTCATGTACTTGTTAGAGTGTTGAGCATTGAGGTATAATAGTTCCATATTTGTTCAACGAGCTATCTATGTCTATACAAGTACAACATGCAATAATGAGGAGAAAGAACTTTTATCTTCTAAACTTAAGCATTGTAAGCTTGCCATTACTGCTTCTCTTTTCCTTTATTGTTATTACCAAGTATCCTTATTGTACTGCCTCCCAGGCAGTATACATTGTGATGAGTTCACTTTGACTACTCTATTAATTTGGGTTGACTTTAAAAATTTTGTAAAAAACTTAATGCGTAACATAACAAACTCAAAATTTTATTTTTTAATATGTAAAAAAACTGAATTTTCTTACATTTCATTGGCTGATAACTTTATAGTGTTATTGCAGCCTTCACGTATTTCGAGATCAGAATTAACTCAATGACATGACAAACTGGGTAAGGGTAAGTTGAATTTATATTTTATATTTATATTTAATAATTTTATATTTATATTTAATAATTTATGGTCAAGTTTTATATTTATATTTAATATTTATATTTAATGACATGACAGACGGCCTAGCTATAGCTATATAACTGGAATTTTCCGTCAAGTCAAGGTCTTTCTCTCCAATGGGCGCGATAGTTAAGTAAATCACGGCTGTTGTATCCTCCTCGGGCTAGCCATTGCTTGAGTGAACAACCACTAGCTCTTGGCTATCGGTTGTACAAAGGCCTGAGGTGTGGGTTACAAACCTTGATTTAACATTGGTGTGCCACGTCAGGGCCGTTCTATATAGGGGCGCTACTCTGCTTCTCGCTTCGCTTTGAGCGCTCTGCTAGTTGCTTTTAATTAAGCCATATCTTGCTACTTACGTGAGAGTAGGATCTGACATGACAGACAGAAGGCAGTACGCGCAGCCTCGCTGCCTTGTTCTTTATTATTATTACCAAGTATCCTTATTGCTTCTCTTTTCCTTTGTTGTTATTACCAAGTCTCCTTATAGTTTATTATCTTCTCGATGCTTGACTAATTCATACATTTCTCTCTAAAAAAATGTGTTCATATTTGATTTCAAAGAATTGGAATCGTTATCCTTTTAAGAACAACAAAGTTTATGAGGATTTTTATTTTGATGTTTTTTTTTAAACTATTATTTTTGGACTTAAATATGAAATGGCTCCTCCATTTTGAAGACAATGCTAGAATGTAACTCGAGTTGGATGAGACTTTATTCTTCATCTTAGTGAAATCCCACATTCTTTGGAATCTAGTATGTAGAATTTTTGTGGTTTGGATACTTATATTTGTCTTTTCTTTTCATGTCATGTGCCTATAGAAAAACATGTTGTTTCTTCTCGAGGTTATGATGGTAATGGTTCATTTGACAATGGGTTTAAATAATTTACGATATGTTATTTCCCTCTCACACACAGGAAAAACTTTTTGTGAGCGAGTTGATGGTGGCTTGTCGAGTTGGTGAAAGTGGAGCATTGTTAATTCCTTCGCTAGGGCTCAAGTGCTTTCTCTAATGAATGAGCATACGTATGCTCATACTAGTTGTACACCAATACTTGTGATATTGATTGGGGTCAAGTGCAAGTCCTGAGTGCTTTGATGGAATTGACAACCCTCGCTTGCAACCTATTAGCAAAAAGATTGTATTTAGAATGACATTGATTGTAGTCACTCCTAGGTGGAGTTGGGGTTTGTAGCTACATCACGATAAGTGAAAGTTGGTTAAAAAAAGATCTTCTTGTAAGATTTATTTTTTCTTTATGTAATCTCTTTTTTTTAATTGTGTGAAAATGATTTTTATTTTTTAATTGTTTATATCATTTCATTTTAAATACTTTCGCATAACTCATAAGAGCATTTGCACATATGTTTTTTATGTTCGACATATTATTTTTAAGGGAGTCCCATCTCAAAGAAAATAAAATTTTATTTTAACTTCTTAGTTACAACAATTTTGGTTACTAAGAAAGTAGGAGTCACAATATATATTCAGTGTGAAACAATCTCTTGTGAATGGAAAATACAATTTTCGATGAGTTAGTTAAATCTTATTAATGATGTTCATTATCGAAAGGAAGCTTCTATCACTTCTTTTTTTTTTTATGTTATTCACAATTTTTGTAGTTTCTTTATGTTAAGTGGGACAAAGTTATTTTGAATTTTTTATTTATTTATTTATTGTTATTTTTTTAAGTTGTTCTACTCATATCTTAATATTTACAAAAAAGATTACATTTAGGGTAATATGAGAATTACAAAAGGGAATCATAACTTAGATGTCTTTGCCCATGCTTCATTATATAGAATAAATCAAACATATACAGTGTTTCAAACTAGAGTTGAACATCACTGTAAGTGCAACAGACAAACATACTTAAATATAAAATATAGCCAGCTAGAGACATGTCAAGATAAACTCAAAGCATAATTAAGGTGACCAGGTTTAAAGGGGTTTGGATCAGTAGGGGTCTTGGGCCCTTTGCCTTTTCCTGAGAGCTTCTAGCATGAATCATCCTTAATTGTTATTAGATTGGAGTTGGTTCCATTTGAGTTAGAAGTTATCACTACCTCCACCATTTCTTCCTTTTCTTTTGCATTCTAGTTGGTCACCTTGAAGCTCAGGCCAAAGACAACTCGACATAGCACAATGAAATTTGCTTCCAATCCTCACAGTTTGTCTCAAGTTTATGGCTCCTGGTGCCCTTGATTCTCCAACATGGTGGAAACCAGAGTCTTGGCCATCTAATAAAATTCCATAGCCATAAACATTTTAGTATCTCGAGACCTGGAAAATCATGTGTCCAAGACCTAGTCCTAACATTCATATCTAATTTGTTTCTTGGGAGTTTGATCGCGTCTATGTTTGACTAAATCCACCAATTCATCAACTACCCATTGAATGTTTTGGGGAGTGTTCTTATGGTATCATTGTTGGGCCTATAATCCTGCCCTTTCTACACCAATACCCTTGAAACCAGACATGACCTACTTGTTGGTTGAAGCCTCGACCTTCCCTTTCCTCCTTGCAACATGCCTACTTGATTCAAGGGTCTTAACCTTGGTTATATCATCCAACACTATCGTCCAAGTCCAGAGCAGTAATAACAAAGTTTTGTGACCCCTCGAACTTTGGAGGACCCACACCTTGCAAGTTAAAGAAAACACAAGCAACCAATGCCAAGCCACCACCAAGCAAAAGAACCAACTAATTAGACCCAAATCTTTGAGCAAGTGAGATAGTGTAATGGACCAGGTGGCCCTCCAAGCCTTAACCTTCAACAACCAGGGCCTGAGAGGATAGGAAGACCCTTTAACTTTAAATACCTTATATAATTGAAGACTCTTAGGCTTTAGCAAAAGAGGAGAAGCTAGGAGCACATGTAACGTAGTGAGCACAAGCCAGATTAAACTCGAGCACACACACACAAATCATGTGAGTGATAAGTAGGACCAGATAGACATGGATGAATGCAATTCCATTTGGCCAACCAAAGAAAATGACAAGGGTCTTAGTAACTAAAGGGTTAGTGTATGCTAGTAACCAGTTAAAGCACCTACTAATAAAATGACTTGCACCACCCATATTCATTATTGTCTTCATATCCATGTGCTCAAACATCCTCAACCCACATCGATTGTAGATGTTGGTGGCACCATTAGGAGATCCCTTTGAGCTTTGATTGTTCGAGGCCAGAACCAACCTCACCTCGCACTGAATAGCCATCAAAATCCCACGAACTTCCATAATGTTTGCATACTTCCTCATCACTTTCCAAGGGAAGGTTCTAGATGAGGGACTTTGAGAAATCCTCCACCCTCCATGGGGCAGAAGCATCATTATCCACCACAACCACCCATCCGAGGGATTGTTGTCCAGTTGATTAAGTCTTCAACAATCATCATGCAGCTAGTTGTGCCTCCTGGTATCCTAAGATGTCGTGAGATCCTAATCCAGGGAATCAACCCTTGCATTTTCTAGTCTATTCGCTAGTTAGTTGGCATTTTGACAAACATGAGAGGAGGTGATGCTAGCAAAGTGTTGTAGTAGTGATGCGACAAAAGAAAACCAAGAGGAGAGCCTCCAATTATTGGATACCTTATTCATATTTGAGCCACAAATAAGTCTAGAGAGGACTTGAATGATAATGACCAAGTCCCCTTCCATGATCAAATTTCTAAAATTTAAATGGATATCCATGGACAGGATCTTGACCAGTCCATCCAACTCTACAGTGTTGTTTGTATCACGCCTTAAGTAAACAACAAAAATAAAAAGCATTACACCTTCCACGTTTCTAAAAACGTTACCCACACTAGTTGGACCAGGATTCCCTTTGGCTACATCATCAAAATCGGCTTGATGCAATCAACATGGGGTCTAGTCCAAATATCAAGGGAAGGTGTAGTCTTTCTTGCAATCCAAGTTGAAACTTGGGGACCTAGTTTAAACTACAAATCCTGGAAGATGAGAAGTTCTTGGCCTTGTATGGTTTTTGCCTTTATTGGCCATGAAGATGATCCAATGGATTCCTTGATTGTATTTTAGATTATGCGCCAAGTATCATCTTCTTTTTTGTACCATTTCTTGAAAATCCATCGATTATGCTCCTTCCAAATAGCCTAAAGGAGGTAGCTTTACTCATGATCAAAGGGTCTTTAATACCGAGCCCTCCAACATGCTTGGGTAGGGTAAGAAACCAAGGCCCATTTGCACTCTCTACTGGGATCCCCCCATAGTAAAGCACGTTGTAGGGATCAAATGGATTTAAGGACTTTAGAAGGGGTAGCAAGGACAGAGAAGAGGTAGAGCGACATAGATTGTAAGACATATTTAATTAGAGTGATTTTTCCTGGAAGAGTAAGAGAGAAGAAAGTCCATATAGACAATTTGTTTTTCATAATAGAGAGGAGATCTTCCTAAGAGGCATTTCGAAGGGCATTATCTAACAGGGGAGATCCTAAATATTTGGATGGAAGCGAGTCCCTTTGGAAACCGAGGTGTCTATCTATGTGACATTGAATAACCAAGGGTGTATTGAAGAAAAATATAAGAGAATTGCTTTGGTTTATGAGGGTACCAAAGGGCAGCATGAATAGGTCAAGAATTTTCTCAAAGAACAAAGCTTCTTTAACTATGGGACAACCATAAAGCATTGTATCATCTAAAAACTAAATGTGGTATAGAGGGTCAATACTGGGGTGGAGTTTGATTCCTTTGAGAGAACCTTCATTAATGGTTGATTTCAAGGACCTTCCTAGGCCTTCAACAACAAGAATGAATAAGAAGGGGGATAGGGGGTCCCCTTGTCTTATGCCTTTGGAGGGGTTGAAGGTATCAGAGGGAGATCCATTGACCAAGATAGAAAAAAGAGAAGTAGAAACAAGGTTTTGGACCCAAGAAACCCATGTAGGACAAAAACCAAATGCCCTCAGAAGTTGTTCCAAGAAGCTCTAGTTTAGTCTCTCATAGGCTTTGGACATGTCCAATTTCATGAGAATACCAGGGGTCTTATTGATTTTCAAAGTTTGGATGGTTTTGTTGGGCATGTGTTATATTATTTTCATGACTAAAATATGTATTGTACATTGGAATGGGAGCAACCCCCCCCCCCCCCC
>JASDQU010101990.1:376490-392023 GCA_032191745.1 Picea mariana
ATAGATCTGCTGTTAAAATTAGAAGACTGTTAGTTTCAAAACTGATCTATATATAAATCTGCTGATTGTTTATAGAAGAGCTTTTCATTATTGACTGAGATCTGAGTTCTTCTCTGTTCCTATTGTTGTCTGGAACATAGTGTTGTATCTATAGATTGAGTGTGCCTTGTCTAAATTGATACTGTTTCTTCTAGATCTACTCTTATGGTTTTATGATCTGAGATCTTTTGTTCATGATCTATGTTTGTCTTCTTCTACTATAGATCTATCTCTATATGCTGTTTGTGCTTCAGATCTAAAGTGTTTTTACCTTGAAATTAAAAGAGACTGCTGTTTTTCAAATTTACCCAAAAATCTAACAGTCCATCAGTACACTGGTCATCCATCTAGCTGATAATCATTTTCAACAATATTGATAGTCTACAAGGCAATCGGAACAATGTCATTCAATAGAACACAACTGTGTCTATCCATAGTAGTACACATTGCACAACTACAATCCAGTGGTACACTATCACACCAAGTAGCACACAGCTACTTGATCAATGACATATAGTCACAATCAGTGGAACACATCCACCACAATAGCATACATCTACTGTCGAGAGACATACAGTCTCCATGGTAATCATATCATCTGATATCAACCTGCACAGAAACAATATCATGATATAACTGAGTCATTCGAACCATTCTTCCACTCACATCTATGAGATCTGGAAGAGCATCTATCCTCGGAGAGTAAAACATCAATGATGGGCTATGTGGACTATTCTTCTCAAGCAAGGAAGAATACCTGTCATGATTTCTGAGCCTGGACCATTCACCTATCCGGGCCATTCCTCCGGCACTAAACAAAGTGCAACCTAGAGAGAATGAGTCTGCCCTAGGGAATGCCTGTCTCTGATTGTTGAACCTGGACCATTCACCTATCTGGGCCATTCCTTCGGCACTAAACAAAGTGCAACCTGGAGAGAATGAATCTGCCCTAGGGAATGATTGTCCTGCACCAACCTCCAAAACAGACCATTCTTCGAAACTGCTCACAGCTGTGAGCTTCGAAAGAATGACTGCCTGGCGAGGCAAACTAGTCTTCTTGACCACTACTGAGAGTGATTGTTAAGAAGAAACACTATCCTAGACCATTCCCCCACATTGGCCACAAGGGGAATCGTTGTCTATGGTACATCAGCGATCCATTGAACCATTTTCATTACGAAAATTTCCGTTCGATCTGGACCATTTTTCGAACTGGAAAATGCCTGTCCGTCAGAAAATGAATTGGTTTCATATAGCTTTGATCATTATAGTATATCATAGTTGGATTCAGCTCTTTTGTTTCCTGCTAGTTCATAACATTGTGGAAAATCTAAACTAGAACATATCCAAGTGGGGCTTCTTCTGTCATCATGAGAGCTTGTCATGGATGGGAAATCCATCATTCTGGAGTTCTGAGTAACCATTTTGATACAATATCTCTGTTATAGAAGGTTTTCACCACGCTTCTGTTGTGCATTGGAGGCTCTCCACCAAGTTGTCTTCTTCCATATGCATACAAGAGTCTCTTTCTGGTATATCTCAAAACCTTGAGGTTTCTCTACATACACTTCTTTGTTTGATTACTCTGTTGAGGAGAACAGTCCTTACATTCGTCTAATGTAAACTCCAACCCATGGATATTGTACGAGATATAATGTCTCAGATAGAGGTATGTCTGGAACAAGCTATCATCATAGTCCTTGTTATTGCACAGTTTGTATAAAGACTTAAGGTTTGAAGATCAAACTGGCGTAACAGGAACCAATCCCACCCAATGTCACCACAATGGGATGGTTCTTTCTCTTTAGGGAGGTGAGGCCCAGGGGAGACGTCCCCGATGACCTGGGGTTTTGAGAGGGAAAAAGGATTAAAAGACAAGGATAAATTCCCCCCCCCCCCACCCCCTCACAAGTCACCACCGAACAAATAGTCCCGGCTAAACAGCCAATAATAAAGTAAAACCCCCAAAGATAAACCTGCCTGAGACAAAGCAACAACAAATGATATATGCAAGCTATTTCAATGGGTTGGTACTTCATATAAATAAATGACTATCTAATAAACATATAAGCAATTTGACAGTAAATGTTGACGAAGTCAATGTTTATCAATAGTAATGAAAATTATATCACTTCACCAATAAATATTGGAACAATATGGCATTCAATGTAACCAATCAACACTTCATTCAATAAATGCCTTAAATCATCATTCAATTGCTTATAAAGAAATGTTTAGCTGCACCAATGATATAATAGCCAAGGATGACGGCAGCAATAGGTTAGTTAGATTAGTTCCTAGGCTAGGGTTAGTGAAGTTAGGGTTTTGATTCAAGAGTTTGAGAGTAGTTTTGATCAGGTTCACTTCAATGCATGAGGTTTTCGGATCAATGCCTTAGGGTTAAATGGAGTCAATAGTGAAGGACGCAAGAGCTGAAGGAGACAACAGTCAAAACGGCTAAGGACTAGAAGGAAAGACTTTGAGGTGTTGCTAAGGCAAGGCCTCAAAGTCAAAACCCTAGGGGAGAGAGGCTCACTTTGGTGTAGGTGAACTAGGCCTCAGTGCTCTCTCCTCTTTCCTTAACTCAAATGGAAAAACGGCTAGCTGAAAGATGAAGCATAAAACCAAAACTAGAGGGTTTGATGAAGCAAGATGTTGCTACAACAAGGCCTTTTCAGCAAACCCTAGAGAAAAACAGCCCTAAATGTAGTAGACCTAGGCTTAAGACGTCTCTCTCTTCTTGGCCTCTAGGTAGTACGACTAGCAATAAAAGAAGAAAGGAAGGGAGTGTAGCAACAGCTAGGCTCTCTCCTTCTTCAATGGATAAAAGTTTCTCTCAAAGGGGACATGAGACAAGGACCTACTTGTGTGCTTGTCACCTAGGGTTTTGTTTAGCAAAATCATAAACATATGCAAGAAATTAAACTACAACCATTCATTCAAGAAGTTTTGTAGGAATATACTTACAATTCACCAAGAAATATCAATGCAAACCCGAGTTGTAACACCTTCCTTCAAGAGAAATGCCAAAACATGCCAAAATAATCTTCCTTCAACAAGTGCGCATCACTAAAATCAGCCAATAACCCAAGAGAGGGTGCAAATTTCAGACCTCACTAATGAGTGAGTGAGAGATGATGAAAAAATGAAGGTGAAAATCCTTCATTTGTACAGTGTCATGACCTAAATTTACATTTTAGGTCATGTAAAAGGCCGACAAGGCCAAAATACTAAAATCATATTGTTTTACATTAAAATGTTAAATCTAAACCCTAATCAAGATGAAAAGAGATAAAAATTCCCTCTAAGGGGGACGTTATCCCCTTCTAGGGAAAATGAAGCATCCTGGAGCAAAACGTTAGCCCTCCTTGGGCTTCTCCAACCTGCCACACGTGCCAACACTGCCCAGTTTGCCTCCCAAGACGTCCAATAGGATGGATGACGTCATGGTCATCAAGGGTGACGTCTCAGGCCTTCCAAGGCCAACGTTCCATTGAAAAGGGCTCAACCCCCCTAGGTCAAGCTGTGTCGGGGTGCCTCTGGTGGAGCGTTCTCTTCTTCTCCGGTGCAAAGCCTTTGATCCATCTCTGTCCTGTCTCTGCCCCCTGATGGGGTCTCAGCATCCACTTGGTGGGCTCTTCAGCCCTATGGAGGTCCAAACTGATCATCTCCCCATGTGTACTGGTCCAAAATGGTACATGTTCGTCGAGCATGGTCCTGCACATCAATAGCTACGCCCTCCATGGGCTCATCAGTCACGGGGATCATAGCAATGTCAATCACATCTCATCATCAATATTATTAAACATGTGCGTAAAATCCCTAATACATCAGTTAACAGCTCAAAGACGTTACACAAGCCTATAATACAAGTCTGGAGGAAAGGACAAGGCATCCTATTGGGCTAGTGCCCACTAGGAAAGGAAAGTTCCCGGAAGAGACCTCATCCAAGCCATGTAAGTGGGTGATGTGGTCAGGGGATGTCCAAGCATCTGGGTGCAATGAGGGTCAGGGTCCAGGGACAAGAGACGTTACCTGTGGGTGCCTTTGTAGAAGGCGAGTTGTACCTGTCATGGTTGCATTCTTTCCAAGCCCATTCTTTCCTTTTATTCTTATTCTTTTTATTCTTTTATCTTTTATTGCTTTTTCTTTTTGTTCAAGAGCTAATCAGGGGACACTGCCCTGGCATGGTGACCAGTGGTGACAGCGTTACCCACAAGTACTTTCACAGAGATGAGAAGGTTGGCTCGTGATGAGACCCCCTTTCCCTTGGTCATGCAACCAAGAGTCACTGCCCTAGCATGGTAACCAGCTGGTGGCAATGTCATACTGCTAGGTACCCATGGACCTAATAGGCTGGCTTGTGATGAGACCCCCTATCCCCTGGTTAGGTCTTGTTTTATTACTTTTCCAGGTCCCTCTTGTTTTTTGTTGAGAAGCCTTTTATTGCTTTCTCGAGGATCCCTGGGCGAAGCATCTCAAGGTTTTATTTTTAGGCTTTTATCTTTTACCAGCTTGCTTTTACCTTCTGGGCCTTTAGCCCCTTCTTCCCACGAGATAACATGTAGTCCTGAAAAATAGGTCAACCCAGTGCCCGGACAAGTGGAATGGGATAAGCGAGCAGGAAACAAGATGAAAATAGTGGAGCTATGATGGGAGCGAACAATGGCTTTTCAGAAATCCCCCCAGTGGCAAACCAAAACCTACAGACACAGGCTTGCTAGGGAACCCTGTCAATCCCCCCAAACATGGTCAAGCGAGCAAGTGTAAGATCCAAGCAGTTGTTAGAAATAAAAGGAATCGGATGCATACATTCAATGGTTTTGATGATCAAAGTGACACATACCATGATACCTGGACTAATTACCTCAGGGAGCAAGAACCATCTCTGACATAGGACCAAGCCGATGGTGATGGATGTTGCTGCTGTTGGCAAGACAAAGAGGCTAGAAGAGAGAAAAGGTGGGCCCTCCAGGGCCATGCTCAAGTCAATCCTGCTCTCGGTACTTCATGTCTAGGACCTGTGGGCCTCGAGACATGATCTCCTAGTTATCCCTAAAAGTGGGGGATAACAGTCATCTCCCTCCATCTGGGGGAACCTCTAGTTCTGGATCTCGAAATGCTTTCATTCATAAGTCTTCCATACACTATTCTTCATCACAACTTTCATTTCCTCTGCTTGATTGCTTTTAGTGAGTTCAGATTAGGCTGGTAGTCTTGTGATTCTCGATACAATGACCGGTTGTTCTGGCTTTTCTTTCTCTCTTGGAATCTTCATGTTCTTCCTCATGTTTCTCTTTAGCTCTTGGGTCCATGGAGTTTTCTATAGATTCCATGCCTTGAAGATTCCAACTTCTTTCTTTCATCATAGGACCATGGATGTGGATGGACAACCAAGGATACTTTAAGGCTTCTTTTCGAAGAAGACTTCTTCTAAAGTCACACTGAACACGTGTTGTCTTTTCATGGTTGCTACCATGGATAGATACCTCATCATCTTCAATGGATCATATAATTTAGGATTGGCTCCCTCCTAATCCTTGCTTCATGCATGAATGCATGCTCTTCTTTTGGAAATATATAATCGGCTCCCTCCATCTAACAGAGTCCACGCTTTCACCTGCATCCTTATTGCCTTTTGCAAAGTGTCACAAGTCTTTTTCCAATTTCTTCTTGATTGCTGACTTCTTTCTATCTTTACTTCTAGGTTTCTTCAAGATTGATTTTGGTTTCTGCTTATCTTGCAATTGTTACTTATGTAATAACTTCCACATGAATTGTTACCAGGGGTTGTTGATATACTTCATCCTTTCATGTGTATTTCCTGACTTGTAGTCATTGTGATAACAATCCTTATCTTGTTGTTCTTCCATAGGTACAGTTTCTCTTTGAACATATTTTCTTCTAAGAAATAGATATGCAGGATATGTACAGAAAACATGGTATGTACAAGAACTATGAAGAGTATTGTTACCTTGTCTTAGAAGAAGAAATCTGTTTTGTCCTGCTTGGCTTTCTTTGAGGATTCCCTTTCTTTGGCAACTGATGCTTCGTGTGTTTCCTTCATTTTCTTTAGCTCAAGACAATGAATCTTGTAGTGACCATATTTTCGACAATTGAAGCAGTGTATTTTTGACATATCTTTCTCTTGATTTGGTTTCTTCCTGGAGCCAAACTTCTTTTTATTCCTGATATTCTTGAACTTTGTTGTGAAGGCTTGATCATCGTATTTCTTTTGGGGTTTCTCTTTTGCACTGATCCTTGATTCTTCTTGTGCACAGCAAGTCCAAAGTTCTTCAAATGTGGGATACTCCTTTCTTGTGTTCATGCTTGCGGAAAATGCATCCCATGTCTTAAGAAGACCATTGAGTACTATATTTACCAGTTCCTTCTCTGAAATGATCTCTTCAATGGCTTGTAGTTGATCTCTCAACTGAGAGATTCTCACAAAGTATGATGTTATGCTGTCATCATCATTCATTTTCATGTCACGGAGCTCATTCTTCAGACTCATTACCTGTCCAATGTTTCTGACTGAGAAGAGGTTTATTAGGGCATCATACATCTTCTTAGATGAGTGAAGATGGGAGATGTAGGGTATCAAGTGGTCTTTTATAGATTCCACTATGATACTCATGGCATTGATGTCACTGTCTTTGAACTTCTCCAAAACTGCAACGTTCTGAGGTTCCTTCTCTTTTCCTTCTTCGAATTGTGGTTCCATGATCTTTCCTTTCACGATATCCAACACTTTATTCTTGGCAAGAATGAGGCCAAATATTGTCTTCCACGCTCTGAAGTTAGAAGCCCCTTCTAACTTGTTTTTTGACTTCATAGAGTAAGTCATAACTGCTTTGACTTGGTCAACCCTTGATTTTGACCAAAAACTCAAACTTGACGTCTTAGCTTGCTGAGAGTATCAGGAGATGCACTAGGCTAGGGCACACTAGTCTATCTAGAAATTAGGTCAATCCCTTCACTTAAGGTGCCTCAACAAGAGAGTTAGGGTTTCGTTGCTGCAACAAAAGAAACTGGCTGCAACTGAAACTGTAACTGAGCAAATCCTCCCAATCTATCTTCCAGCGGTTAGAGTATCTGAAGATAGCATGGGCCCATAACCTGTTAGAAATATAATGGATGTGCTCGTTTAACCATAGACAATATAGCAATATTGTCACCCAACCATAGGCCGAAGCCACCCCCGAGCACCTTAACCTTGACAGAGAAAGATTTTGGAAGCAAACCCTAGGCTTAATAGCCAAACAAAGGTGGCGCACCTCTCTCCAAGGATAGCGCACCAAGCAAGAATAACAAAAGTTGATCAAAGAGTCCAACCCAGAAAACCGAAAATACAGATTGCATAACTGTCGGCAGCAGCTACTTCCAGGACTTGCGCACAAACTGGCCAACTGCAGTGCGCACAAGTGTACTTCTGCAGTTTTGAGAAGTCTGGCCAAAATGAAGACTGGCCTCCTATATTTATATTGTTTCTGCCAGACTGCCTAGGCCGACTTATCATTCTGGGTGCTAATTACTTAGTATATAACATTTCCTTTTAGCCAACTTCTTCTCTTGGAGGCTATTAACCTAATACAAATCATTCTCTTGAGCCGACTTGTCTTCTAGGGTTCTTAACCAATTATTTAGGGTTTCGTCTTGCTTCTCAGAATATTCTATTCTTGTCAGGTTTTACGTGGAGGTAAATACCTCCCGCAGCTACCATAATATCAACACAGGGTACTTCTTGAAACTGCCAATTTTTACTCCAAATTTATTCCTTTGATACCATATCTCTGAATTCTTGTTTTGATACCTTTCTTCAATGCCCAACTGTTAATTAATTAAAATACACAGGCTTATACAATATAATTTAACCATTCAGTCACCATGACACCATAAATTTAAAAAGCAGACTTAAACTTGCAAATAGAACTGAACAAACTGGAAAATACTATAATCCATGACATAAACAACATTCATTCAACATAATTAGTTGTAAGTCATGAACACTTGTCTTTCTGGAATTATCCACCAATTGGTTGCAGAAGAAGGATGTTCCACCCAACCATAGGTTCCCTTCTGCACCAATCCTCTTAGCAACAAAGGCCACCCTCAAGCTAAGGCTATGAATCCACAAGGGTAAATTTACGTATTGTTGTCTCTAACTTTCTTCACACAGCCCAATTTCCAGGTTCACAGTGAATATTTCCACCTACAACAGACCCAATCCACAACCCTCTTTCCTTGTCAGCCTGCACAACCCAAGGAATGGGATCCCCTTCTCTGCTTAGCATTCCCTTAGGCTATCCCACTTCCCTCCAAGGCTCCAGTACATGCTAGCCAAGAAATCTCACTGCTCAGATTCTAGGGATTCTTAGCTGTAACTTTGCATAATTTTCACAACAGATTTATGGTCGCTTCTGCCTAGAGAGAACTCTTGCAAATTTCCCCAACAGAATGGTAATTCAATCTCTCCCAATTTCTCAACCAAATGGCAGTTCAAACTCTCCCAACAATTGATAATTCGAATTTTCCTACCGAATGGTAATTCGAACAAAATGATGATTCAAACTGGATTGGTAGTTCGAATAAAATGGTCACTCAAATCACTTGGTAAGTCAAACTCCTGATAATTCGAACTCTCACGTAATTCGAACTGCCCCCCCAAACATTTGAACTCTCTCTCTGCATGGATGAAAAAGGCTCAGGGTAAAATTGCATGGCATGAAGGGGCTGGATAGCCCATTTACCTCCTTCATGCAATCAATCCCCTGCTTAGGATAAAATAATACATGGATTAGAGAGCACTAATTAAACAAGGTTAAGGAATTAGGATAAAATTAAAATAATATTATCTTCATTTAGCCCACTTGAGCCCCCTAAGCCCCCCTTGACTTTCCCCTCTTGTGGAATCATAGCCCCCCATTCTTTGCCCTTCCTCTTCTGCAGCATGTGATGTATTTTATTAACATTCAATGTTAGGTTACAAATTACATTTGTCCGGCTTATAGCCATTCACCATTCATCATGTACACATTTACATTATTGGTCTGGGGATCAGAACTGGGGTATTACAGGCATGTTGAGAAAAAAAGTCCAGTGTCTAGGAGATAAATGAAATCTCGTCCTTTTTGTCTTTTTAATGCATTATATGTCAGTTCTTTTTTCATTGTAGAGCTTGATAAGCTCACTTATGCTGCACTATCATGATGTTCCACACAATAGGTTCTCATGGAAGTAAAGTATCGGACATTGGTAAAATGCTATGTTGTTTCCCTTTCTCCATTGGAAAATCTGATACTCATGCATGGGAACCTAAGCCACCCACCTTACTGTCATGTTTGTGTTTCAATTATCTTACAACGAGTCTTCTCAGAGATCTAGAACTTTTTTAACATCATTTAATAGTTTATAGATTGAAATATGACATGATTTCTATGACTACAATAACAACCGATGAATGTGAGATGCAATACTGAACTAGAGGCGTTCTTGTTCTCATCAATTTCAACACTTAAACTGGCTGTCTTTTCTGGTCTGCAGCACTTGGATTTTGAACCAGTACAAACTGAAAGGCCGGGAGAGTTGACTGCTTACTACAAAATAGCGAGTATGGATATTATTGAATTCCTTTTTTTCTAGAGCAGGCTATTATTTAACATCGAATATCTACTGAATTGTTGTATACCAATGTTTTCTTCAGATCATTATAAATGGGCCTTTGGGAAACTGTTTGATGAGCATAATTTCAGGCGGGTAATTATCTTGGAAGGTGAGGTATTTTTTGGGAAATTTTATGTTGGGAAAACATACAATCTCCATTTTCTGATAAGGGGACTGGCAAGTAGTTGTATTTTACTAATGGGAGTCAGTGTTTTTGAAAGGCAGATGATATGGAGATTTCTCCCGACTTTTTTGAATATTTTGAAGCAGCAGCATCTTTACTTGAAAAAGACAAGTATGTTCTTCAAATTACATTATAGAAAAGTACTAGTCCTTTTCTTTTCCAGCTTTCAGAAATTAATATCAATAATTATTTATTTATTTTTCAAGCCCTGGAGATTACCTTATTTTGTTTTCTGTAAAAGCACCCTTATGGCAGTTTCATCTTGGAATGACAATGGACAGAAGCAGTTTGTTCAAGATGCTGGTGAGTGCTTTGGAGTATGTAGGATTGTTTCAACAATATAAATGTATTAACTACCAGTTTGATTGGAAACTTAGATGGTGCTCCTTTGATTCTGGGTTGCAGAATTGCTTTATCGATCAGACTTCTTCCCTGGACTAGGGTGGATGCTGACAAAGGCTGTGTGGGATGAGTTGGCTCCAAAATGGCCAAAAGCATATCCTTCACTTTTCCCATTTTCTTTATTTCATCTTAGCCTTGTACATCAATAATATGCTTCCCTTTGACTTGATTCCTTTCCTTGTTATCCTTGACATATTTATACTTATTGGGATGACTGGATGAGGTTAAAGGAAGTGCGTAAGCATCGACAGTTTATTCGTCCAGAAGTATGCAGAACATATAATTTTGGCGAGCATGTAAGTGTGCTTGTGCCCCTGTGGAAAATATCAATTGCAACTAAATCTTTCAACAAGAAATGCTGATTATGCAGGTAGCATAGTGGTAACCCTCACTGGATCCTACATTGCCGAAATGTCTGGCAATGCCTTATTTTCATTTTAATAATTCATTCATTGGCAATAGGTTGGACATATGTGGGATCATTTAAACAATGCTTGATTTTAACAAAGATAATTCAAATGAACATCATCAAGTTCCATGTACATTTTAACATTCAATATAATTTTTGGGAAGCCCATTTGAGTATTTGTAACCTTGTCGATTAGTTGAATGTTCTCTCCATGCTTCTTCATGTAAAATTAAACTTTTTGACCTGCATTTTCCTCTCACAAAGTCTTTGGTAACTGCAACATATTTGATAATTTTGCAGTCCATGTCTGTGAGTTGATATGGCAATGTGCCCATTCCTATGATATTTAATAGTTAGTATTTACCCGCATTTGCTAACTCCAGGCTCATCACTTACTTCCAGCAACTTCCAACCACACCCTCATGTTGCACATTCTGTTGCTAAGCTTGTACAGGTTTATCAGCACTGCACTGAGTATTGTGCATTCCTTGGTGCATAGGTGCCTTGACACTACTATCCTTCTTGTGTTGTTGAGTAGGTGCATCATTGGGTTGTAATACCCCTGTTTCCCCCAGCTTGTAATTAATCATGTCTAGTGATTTCCATTCCATGGCATATAAACCATATAATTGTATTATTGCTTAATGGGAAAAATATCAACCAGCTGACTGGTGGGTGAAGCCTTGAGTACTGGCCATGATACCACGAGAGGGATTAGTGGGGGGCAAGAAAGGGGATTATATGTAAAGACCCCAAGCCACCTTAACGTGTGATGTGGAGGAAATAGTCAATATTCCTCTAGCTTGCAGATGAAGCAAAACAGTTAATGAAAGAGGGGTCGGTAGTTGAACAACCAACCACCCCAATGAATGGAAGTATAGGGAAGGAATGGCTAGGACAGCAGAAGCTGTCAGCCAAAGGTACCATGGCATACACATTCCACAATCCCTAAGTTGAACCCGGGTGGAAACCATGGATTTCTTCTGACAGAAGAAAACATGGGATAGGTCGAGAACCTTCCCAAGTAGTTGTGTGCAACAGATGCACGAATGGAGACTGCAGGAGAGTCTGGTCTAAGAAGAAAAGGAATGCATGAGTGCTTGCAGGGGGATATGCAGACGTAGAATTGGAGAGAGTAGTTCCGGTTGAAGGAAGAACTCAGGGAGTTCGGAGCAGAGGTTTGTAGAAGAAGGAGGCGGGTGTTGGCTAGAGAAGCAGTGTGCACAGGAAAAGAAGGGAAACTTCTTTTGCTGCCAGAAGAATGGAGGAGAGAAACCTCCTGAGTTATTTACTTAACGTGATGATTCAACACTGAGGAAACCTCATGGTGGTATCATGGCCTGGCACGGGGGTGGCCTGTTGCCAAAGTTACTAAGCGAGCAGAGCCTATGGTTGGGTGGAAAGGCATACACCCCCAATCAGTTGGTTGGATGTAACTCGTAACAAATAAGTATTATTTATGCCCTTTGTATTGAGTAAAGCAAATAGATGAATGCCTGTGAATGTGCTAAACTGGTGCATGCCCGAAATTAATGTAATTAATGGTCGTTTCCTTGGTAAATCCTTGCATCTGAGTGACTGTGCTTAATGTGAGTCCTCGCATCTGAATAAGTAAGGAACTATATAAAAAATAGTCTCTTGTTCATGTAGTTATGGATATAACTGTATGTTTGTGCCCCCTGTGTGTGTAGTAGGATATTTGTTGTAGTATGATGCATGTGAAAAGAAAACAGGCTTATAAACTAAGAGTGAACAATACTTCGAGGAGGAACGAGTAGGAGTTCCCTGAGATCGGCATTGAAATGTCTCAGTGCCCAAGAGAGGCCTTTGGGTGATTCAGAGAGTCTTAATTCTATCGAGGAATCTCCTGTCCTGGTATGGACAGTTCGCAGGACACGAATCTCCACCTAAGTGGCGAAGAAAGAATTTCCTTAGTGGTTTCGGGGTAAGGTGAAAACCCTTAAAGGCCTATTAAGACCATTTGGAAAAGACTTAGAAGATTTCCGTGAAATTGGTTAAGTCCAAGATCGGACAGTCTTCCTGTAGAAGACTCTGTGTTCGAGTCGGGAGGATCTACAGCCGTTGGATTGGCATGGCGAGTAGATCCTGGCCCTTTGCCAGGAAAGGCATCGTCGTCGAAAAAGACCAAGTGTCGAGGCTTATGTGAAGACCTCGAGTTAAAACAACGACCATCGATCTGTCGGGAGTGACCCCGGTGAGATCTAGACCATTGATGCTAGTGGCATCATCGTCGAGAGTAGGAGGTTGGTGAGGTTGAGTGATGTCCAGAGAGCGTCGAAGATGATAAAGGCTAAGTGGGAAACGAGAGCCGTCGATCGGTACAGAGGCGAGAGTTGATCTCCGTCGTGGATTGCCTTAGGTTCTAGAGATGGAATGAGGACCATCGATCCTCCGTGAGGAGCCTGGACGAGATCTGGACCGTTGATACCGGTCACATCATCGTCGAGGATAGAACGTCGGTTAAGGTGAGTGATGGCCCAAAGAGTGTTGACGACGATAAAGGCCTGAGAACTATCGGAGGTCGTCGATTGGCCTGAGGACTAGTAAGTCTTAGCTGTAGATCATTGTAGGTTTTGTTTAAGTGAGGAGAGAGAATGATAATGTCATAATGATGTGGCTTGTCAACTTGGTAGCCAGCGTGTCCTAGTGGTGATAGGTGTCACTAGATGATTGGCCAACGGGACAAAAGTGGGCATTGTTAGGCAAGGAGATCCCTTGGACCTTTGCTTTAAATCCTGGTCGTTAGATCTATAAGCCATGAAATCTAGACCATTGATATTGGTCGCATCGTCGTCGAGAGTAAACGATTGGTAAAGTGAGTGAAGGCCATAGTGCCGACGATGATGGGGGTTACAAGAAAGAATGAGGGTCGTCGATTTGTCATAGGTGATGAAGATGAGATCTAGACCATCGGATCGAGATGTGTCGTTGTCAGAGTATGGAGGTTGGTAAGGTCACATGTTGGCCAAGGGTGTCGATGATGACGAAGGCATGAGGAAGATCTAAACCGTTGATCATTGCAGGAAGAGAAGTAACCCTAACCATAGATCATCGTGGGTCCCACTTAAGCAAGGAAAAAGGGAGAATGATGTCATGTTGAGGAGGCATGTCGACGTGTCCCAAAGGTTGACACATGTTAGCCTGCAATTGGTAGAAAGGATTAGGTGTGAGCCCCTGTCAGCCTTAAGTCTGGGGACAGGTGTCTTAATCCTAGCCCTCAGATCTATAGGTTGATAGATATGGACCATCGGTGCCTGACGCATCGTTGTCGGAGCATGAAAGGTTGGTGAAGTCAAATGATGGCCCAAGAGTGCCAACAATGATAAAAGCTATGGGATAATTCCAAGAAGGAACAAGAATCGTCGATGATCTCCGTGGAATCTAGGTCGTTGACGCAATCTCAAAATCGTCGGCAAAAGGGCAGTAAGCGACCTGAAGGAAGGGAGTTGGGCATTGAGTCGACGACGACAACGGAGATCTGGAGGAAGAACGACAGCCATTGATCGGTGAGTAGGCGAGATTAAATCTTAGTCGTTGTTATGTCGTGGGTCCCACCTGTTCACCCTAGAAAAAGGTTAAAGGGACGAGTGTTAACCATTGTACAAGTTCAAGACGCCGATGTGATTTGAGCCATTGGATGTCAAGGGCCAAGAGCCATCGAATCTGGAAAATGAACCCGTCAAAGTTCATCGTCGAAGTGTGGCAATTGGGGTGACTTATGCTCCATGGGAGAAGAACCCCAACCGTTATATCATAAAAATTGCATTATGTACACAAACAGAGTGTGTACACATTATAATATGTATATATTACAATATATTATATATTGTATATTACAATATGTTATATATTGTATGCCTTGTAATTTTATTATATATTATATTATATGTTGTAAGTGTGCCAATAGAGTATGCAATAACATGTTCTCTATTGTTTGCTTTGATATGTGTACCTTGTTGACCGCCCATTTAGCACCGGTGGTCAATTCATGTGCCATGAAGCGATGTATCGTCAGATGCAGTATTATTGAAAATTCTTGGTTCTACAGGGCTGTGTTTGGCCCAGCACTTATTTTTGTACTTGGAATTTCCGCACCCCTGCGTGGGTTAATAATGTAATAGGTCTGCATGAGTCATGTCTAGATCAGTTACCTTGGCATCGGTTCACTGGGAGAGTTTCTTTCACCGAGGGTTTTTTATCCTCAGGTTATCATTGGGCCTTCCAGCCTTAATGATTTCCCTTGAGTTTTTCCCTCGCACTTTACATATGTCCTCCAGAGTGGTGAACGGCGTTGCAATGGGCTTATGTTTTGGTAACTATATAGGGAATTCATTGTAAATGACCATGCAAGACATCATAGAAAGTTTCGCGGAATTCCATCGAGTCTAGGTTAAAAAAAAATTAATTAATTAATTTTTAATTAAATTTCCCTAAGTTTGGAGGTTTAATTATTTTTGAGCAATAATTGTAAAAACTGGATCCTTGGACTTTTGATAGGGGTATTTGTGCTCAAAAGAAATGGAATAGCACCTCCTACATCCTTGGACCAAGTTTCAGCTCAGTTGGACAACTTTAGCCATGGGTTAGTCCACCTAGAGTGTCAGTCAGTCTATAACAGCAATTTTAATCACTAAAGTCTATACATGGCAAATGTAAAAATTGTAATAATGAGTTAGATGATGTGAAATGTTGAAATGATGGTTAGAGAGAGACCCCCTAAGCATAACCTTAGCCTCCCAACCCTTTTCAACCTTGTCTAACCCCTTTTCCAACCCCCACACTCAAAAGTTGCGCCCCCCTAGGGGGATTGACGTT
>JASDQU010101990.1:396380-413198 GCA_032191745.1 Picea mariana
GTGGGGAATAGTCCAGGACAGTCATTCCTTAGGGCAGACTCATTCCCTCCAGGTTACACTTTGTTTAGTGTCAGAGGAATGGCCCAGTATAAGGAATGGTCCAAACATTTCTCGAGGGCAGACTCATTCTCTCCAGGTTACACTTTGTTTAGTGTCGGAAGAATGGCCCAGGGTGAGAAATGGTCCAGGTTCAGAAATCAGAAATAATCCTTCTTCCTTGTTTGAGAAGATTGGGGCAGATAGCCCATTGTTGATATTCTATATTGAGGGCAGACATTCTTTCAGATCTCACAGACGTGAATGAAAGATTGGCCCAGATGATTCAGTTTTTATCATAACATTGTTTCTATGCAGGTTGCTATCAGATGTTTGTTATGAAGAATATATGA
This sequence comes from Picea mariana, assembly GCA_032191745.1. NCBI lineage: Eukaryota > Viridiplantae > Streptophyta > Pinopsida > Pinales > Pinaceae > Picea > Picea mariana. The sequence continues at coordinate 396,770 of JASDQU010101990.1, forward strand.
CAATAGATGTAAACTACTGTGGTGGATGTGCTCCACCATTCATGAGGCAGATATTCTTTCAAATCTCACAAATGTGAGTGAAAGATTGGCCCAGAGACTGCTTGTCTCCAGACAGTAGAGATATACTACTGATGATGGATTTGTTCCACTATTTGTGATTGTGTTTCACAAGTTTGAGTAGTTGTGTACTACCGGAAGAGACACAGGTGTGTTCTATTAATTGATATTGTACCAGTTGTCATAGGAGATTATCCAGTCGGATAATAATGACAAGTGCTCGTTGTGCTACTAGTTGAATGGTCTGTTGTGCTCAAGACCATACCTCCCTAGCTAAGAGGGAGTGTTAATATTATGGTAGCTTCGAGAGGTATGAACCTCTATTGTGACCTATGACGAGACTAGAATCCTCCGGAAGGAAGCAAAGAATTAAAGGAAACCCTAGACAAGTTGTCGGTTGAACAAATATATTTAAATTGAATTTATTGATGCCCAGAATGAGAAGTCGGCCCCAGTTAGTCTGGCCAGTCCACTATAAATACAGGGTGCCAGTTTCATTATTTCACATCTCAGCAGTTGCAATTAGAGCTAAATCTACGCAGGCAGTTGCAGGTAGCAGCAGTTTTTGTTCGCAAGTTTTTTGGGAGAGCTGGAAAGTGGTGCGCTAGCTTCTGGGTGGGATCATCTGTTCAGTTTAGTTTCTTGCTTGGAGCATTAGACTCTCTTGGCTATTGATTGCTACCAGAATTCTCTTCTCGTCAAGGTCAAGGTGCTTGGAGTGTGGCTTCGGCTTGTGGTTGGGTGACGAGGGTATCGTCAATGGTTAAACGAGCACAATCCTCTATATTCTAACAGAAGCTAGGGTGGGCCTCGTTGCCTTACTATCTTGAGCACCCGGCAGTTATTTGGCAATAGGAGGAGGAGGCTTTGGTGAAAGCCAATAAACTTAAAATCCTTAAGAAAGGCCTAACTATTAAACCCTTGGCCACATCTAATAATATTTTGGGGGGTTTGATAGCAAAGAGTGTAGATTGTCCTCATTTCTTCATAGTAATTGTGCTTAATCTTGATAATCTTGCTGATGAAGTAATATGTTGATGATCTAGTGCAAATGATGATGTGATTGATGCTTGAGTCTTCTTTATTCTGCACACATTGAAAATATACTTGGTTAGTTTTGCTTTGTATAAATTGTAATCTATTATTCTTTTGTTTAACTTGTAAATCTTGTAAATGAATGTATATGATATTCTTTCATTGAGTTATTCTTTATTGTAATTTGTAACTTATAATTCTTTTGTAATAAACCACCCTTTAACACAGTTGACCCCTTGCCCAATTTCTAGGCACTAGTCTTAGTTGACCTAGGGAAAGGACTTGCTTGTCATGCTAACCCTTGCATATTGCATGGTTGTCTTAGCATCTTAGGATTAGAATCCCCTCTAACCTTAAGAAATTAAAATTGACTCCTAGAATCTAACTTAATTCATCTAGTAACTAAGGTCTACCCCCTTTGGCTTCCCTAGGAGTAAGCCTAGACGGAAGAGGTTCCGGTCAAAGTGACAGCATGGGCTGTGAACCTAGGCATTGTGCCTCCAAGGACACACTAAGTGAGCCAAACTCAAGCTCACGTTTGCAAGTGTGTATAAGGACAGCAGCATACCTTATACTATATTCTATACATATTTTTCAATGTATATTATTTTTTATATATCTATGTATATTTAGATAAGTTGTATCCAAACATATCATTTCCATAGTATTCTAAAATTATAGTATAATATTTTCAAATTTGTATCCACACTTGTATTTGTATCCTGGTAAGAGAAAATATTGCATATTGTTTAGAATTTGAAAGAACCATGGAAAGAAGCTATCGATCAACTTGAAAAAGCTACTCTTCAAAAATTCTACATGTAATTGAGATAGTTTCCTCGCGAAAAGACTTTGATTTGGAATAAAAGCTAAAATTAGCAGTAAGGTATCTCGTATTTTACCTTCCACTTTTGTTTGTCTCATAATGCCTTCTACAACTTGGCCTGCAACAGTGCCCTGACAAATGTTGGGCTTGATAGAAGTAAGCTCTACAGTGTATTTTGCATCCTAGGGGGGTCTTGATTTGAGATACCATTCTTTATTGTCCAAGAGCTCCTCTATCAAATAGGTAATGTCTCATCCCTTCTATTTAATAGTCCGACCATATAGAGAACAAAACTTCCAAGACCAATGTCTATGCTTCTATATGATACACGAAATTCTCTTGATAAATTGAAAACAAAAAGGCATGGTGTTCTATTTATGAAAAAATACACAGTCGACCTCTAAATGGAAACATATTACTTGAATATAGAAGTAAATCAGTCCATGAGTTGTATGTTACATATGTCATCTCTTGAATCAAGGCCTTATAGAGGAGGTCGACCACTAAGTTCAAGTTTCAAGGCAAAGAAAAGGAGATCAAGCTGGACAAAAATATTTGATTTGTTTCAAAAAATATCACTTGAGCTTTGATTGCCCCTTGAAAGATAGAAGAGACTTGAAGTATTGCAACCTTTGTGGTGTCGGGTACCATTCCATGGGATACTGCACAAATACATGAATAGATGATAGAAAAGAAGAATGTCAACGTTCGCATTGCTATTCCTTGGGACATAATATTCGATGTTAGAAAAATAAACATGGATCATATATTGTTACTTTACAAGGAGTAAAGACTCTGGTTGATGCTACTATCAGGTCAAAAAATGTAACTCAACCAACTGTTTGGAGGGTGAAGTAGAGGTAGCCCAATATGCTAATCTTAAGTTGTAGAGTAGAAGCAATTTTTCAAGATGCAACTCAACACTTCGAATAGATGGGTCAAAATGAAAATCCTTTGACTGTGCTTGACTGCTCAACAAGTCAAGATCAAGAAGCCAAATTGTGGAAACCAATCAAACAACTACTGATGTTCTTGAAAGAAGACAATGCATTTCAACACTCCTTAAAATCCTTAAAATATTGCATGGAGCCAATAGTTCTCATTGGAATTTGGATGGATAAATCCAAACATTTCAGACGTTGGCCAAGTTTGGGGATGTGTTCTTTAGCTTTGGTCCTCAGGTCAACCTGTAGTTGTGTAAAAGGTTGTGGTTGATTTTGGGTCACAAGTCAGCATACATCCCAGAACGACTTGTATACAATTGGGTTGACTTCATTATCAATGTCAAATAACTACTTAAATGTTCCCGACCAACACATTGTTTAACCTTGGGGATTTGTGAAAGGATTTCAAAATAGGCTAATAGGTTTTGTCATCCATGTTGATTTTGAAGTTATTGATTTGGTAAATTCAGAAGATTCTTATACTGCTCTTGTTGTTAGACCATGGGGTAAAAGAACAAGAGGTTCAGTCTGACTAAACAAAAATGACTTAACATTCAGAGGGAATGGAAATGAAGTGATAGTCTGCCCTGACCCAAGCAAGGGAAACATGTAGTCTGTATTACACATTGTGTGGATCTGTACCCTTTCCCACTTCCTGGCTGTGTCTGGAGCTCATTTGGAATGAGCTGGCCAGTTCAAGCTTGATTCTAGCACACGTGACATTTCTTGCAGGTTCTTCACTCCTCTGGTCAAGTATTATACCTGTGCTTCTTCACAACTCTAGCAGACTTTTGATTGCTGTTTCTTTCCTACTCAAAATGTTAAGAAATCTTGATTCTGCTTTCTGTCTGCATCTCACGTCTCCCATTCCTTGCTTCTTGCATATAGGCTTGAATGAAAAATCCATTTTATGATATGCAATTTTGGAGGTTATACTTTAGCTAACTGTATTTTGGTTTGCAAGAGAGTTCTGTTTCATAATTCTTTTATATGAATCAGTTTTTATTTCAGTTTGATGAAGTTGCCATGCACCTATAGGAAAGTCTTGTAGAGTTTTAATTACCAAAATTTTCTGCTTGCATTTTTTCCTGAACAGGAGATTATTTAAACTGATTATTGTTCAATATGACTGTTCAATGGCAGGGATCTAGTCTGGGACAGTTTTTCAGACAATATTTGGAGTCAATCAAGCTGAATAATGTCCCTGTATGTTATAAAATTTTCTTTCCATGCAATCTTCAGGCTGTTTATATTCAGGATCCTTTCCATGAAAGATGGAATCTGTGTCTTTTTTGTCTGTGTTTATAGTTATATCCAGCGGGGAAAATCAGAATGGTAGTGAAATTTTGGCTTTTCCTCTTCGCAAGAAAAATCTAATCCTGCAGTTTTTCCATTTGTAGTACAACTGTTCTGATTCTAAAAAGATATTTCATATATCTCACAATGGATCTAATTCTATCCTGTATTTGTTGTGCAGGTTAACTGGAAGTCAAAAGATCTGAGCTACCTGTCAGAGGTGACATTTTGAAAGTTGATGTAGACTATTTGCAATATTTTCAGCTTTTAAGATAATTTAGTCTTACCTTTTGATTTGCTCATAGTAGGTTCCCTGAGTGCAGGCAAACTACCCAAAGTACTTTGCAAAACTTGTTTCAAGTGCAACACCTGTGTATGGGGAGGATGTTGTTCAAAAGGCATACAATATAGATGGTGATGTACGGATAGAGTATAGAAATCAGGGACATTTTGAACAGATTGCACGGAAGTTTGGGATCTTTGAAGAATGGAAGGTATATAATTCTGCCAGAGATCTTGCTTCACATACATCATATGAAATCAGTCAAGTTCTGATGTTCAGGAAAATCACATCATACTTTCCTTCAATTTGTTCATATTCAATTCAGTAATATAATGTTTATAATGGTTGTATGAAAGTATTGATCATCCACGCTAATATTGTCATTTTTTATAGGATGGAATACCGAGGACTTCTTATAAAGGAGTAGTAGTTTTCAGATGGCAAACAGCAAGGCGGATATTTTTAGTTGGTCCAGAGTCTCTGAAAGAACTTGGAATTGATTATTGAAACATAGGTGGCCTGAGCGGTTATCTATGGTATTTTCTTCAAAAGCCGTGTATATTATCATATAAATATTTGAAGTAGAAGATAGCTACTTCAGCCAATCAAATCAGCTCACACTAAATTTTATGGCCATTCAATCCTTTCAAAAATCAAATCATCTGGACAGTATCCTTTTCGAGAATTTGCCATTCAATTCTATAGTGAAGCACTGGGATTCTGTCATCATCTCCCAGTAAAAATTAAAGTTGAAACAGAGACAAAGGAAAGACTCAGTAATTCTCATTTACATCTTCAAAGTGAGTTCCAGATATGCTGATAGCTTTTTTGGTATCTTTCATACTTGCCAAAGCAGTGGGCTTCTTGAATTTTACCAAGCAATCATCCTCATTTTTCATGAGTGGCCTGCAGAGCTTTTGTGTGATACAAATACCAACAGCCTAGTATTGGTAATATGATCAACTAGTTGTGCCAAGCTACGTTAGTGGTTGCTATAATTTCAAAGCTTGAAGAGCCAATGATAATTTTGGTTATTTTATTTGTCTGGTGATAGATGCTAAACAATCTGCACTTCTCTATATAAATTCAATAGGTAAGTGCATTTTTTCAATTTTAGCAGCGTCTTAGATATATGGGCAGGACAAAGTACTGAATAAATACAGGGCTTGTGTTTGCTAATCAATCAATAAGCGTAGAATACTTAAGAATTTGTATGTTTGTGCCCAAAAGCACATGGGTGGTAACTTATGTAAGGAGTGAGGAATATAACTTGTGATCATTTCATTATCCAATCAAATGGTTTCACATAATAGATGAATATTGAAAGCACAGAAAAGATGGGAGACTCAATGTTAGAGGAATGGAAGATTAGTTCCAAACATGTACCAGGGAAAATGCAAGCAAGCTCATTTTGAGTGATCCTTCTTCATCCCAGCATTAATGTTTACAAGTTTGAATTTAATGTTCAAAGGATGTTATGTGCCCCCTTGGTCTTCCAAGAAGGCAAACAAAGCTCTATTATATAATAAAGTTCTATTTTATTTTGTAACTTCCAAGGAAACTAGAATTCATTAAGCAAGAAACATGTTTCATAAGAATGGAAACCTATGTTTAATTAACCAATTTCTTGACATTTTGAACTTAAGGAAGGTCCATCATCGAGAAATCTAAAAGCTCACAGTTAATATGTGTGGAATGAGTTTATTAGTATGCATTCCTAGAGATCAATAAGATGGGTTTGCTTTGAGAGAACAATTGAACTCTCACAAAGATAACCAAGGCATAATTATTTAAGGTGTTGAATTTCCGTTTCCACACCTTGTTGACCACCTATTTCGACTAGGGGTCAACGTCATATACCATGAAGATATGTACGTAGTGGTACAACCAGTTTGAAGGCTTTTGGCTCAACAGGGCAAATTTTGCCCTCGACACGTATTTCTATGTACTCGGAATGTCCGCTCTCCTGCGTGGGATAATAATGTAATATGCTAGCATGAGTCAATTTTGGTCTAGTTGCCTAGGACTTTATCATTAGGGAAGTCCTTTCATCGAATTTTTTTTTCCTCAGGTAATTAATCTTGCTTAACTGCAATTTTAATTATCCTTGAGTTTTTCACTCACATAAATTCTCCAAAGTGGTGAAAGGTGTTTTAATGATCGAGCCCTATGGATGATTAAGGTTTAGAAGTGTTATAAGTGACCATGCTAGACATCTCCTAGAGTCTTACGGAATTTGATTAAGTTTTGATAGGATTTTTTAAATAATTAAAATTTCCATAAACTAAGAATTGTTAATTATTTTTTATGTAAAATGTAAAAAAAGTGGTCCTTGGGGATTTTGTATAGGGGTATGAGTATTCAAATCAAATGGTTTATAAACTCCTACACCCTTGGACCAATTATCAGCTCAATTGGACAAATTTTGCTAGGTCATTGTCTTTGAGGAGTTCAAGTCAGTAAAAAATCAGCAAATAATGGGCTAAATTAAAATAGTCAAATTTTGTAAAAGTGACTAAGTCATGAGAAAGTGGGAAAAGGATTCCTAATGTATTTCCTAAGTTGGGAAAGTGATTTTCCACTTAGAAGAACCCTCCTTGCTAAGCCAACAACCCAAAGTGGTCACTCCCTAAGGGGAGAGGTGCCCCCTTTGCTCATGAACTCTTGGGAAATAAAAATTAAAGCAAGAGGGTGGCCAAAACTTTGGGTGTACCCCTCTTTAACCCTAACTTCATGATTGGTAATTGGGAAAGGTGTTTTATCCCTTCCCCACTCGCCCTTCACACTCTATCCACTCACTAAACCCTAAAAGTGTGCCCCCCTTGAGATTTCCTCCCTCCCTTAGATGTGTGACACTTGGAGCTCATCCAAGAGGGGTCTTCCCCCTCCCTCAACTATAAAAGAATGCCTCTCCTCTTCATTTCATCATGAAATCTCATAGCAAGTCTATTATGCCAAAATTTCTCCCATTCTCTCCCCCCTCTCTCATTCTCTCATTGTAAATCTTGCTACAAGTATTTGTAGTAACATTTTGTGGATAATAAAGGAAGTTTTGAAGGATTTCGTGTGTGCATTGGGAGTCTTCTTAGTGCTTTTTATGGTTCTCTTGTGAGGTGATATAACTACATTTCATTTCTTGTATTTCTTTGCTTTCACTAGTTTAATTTGGAGACCCAAGCAAAGTATTTTTCTTGGGAATAATTGGTAGTAGTATTACTATTAGTTTTGTGGTAGTTTCTTTCAAGTTTGGAAAGTATTTTGCAAGCTTATTAGATGCTCTCACCTCCTTGTTGTCATGTGTAGCAAATGCATACTTGTTTGTAGGTCACTAAAGGATTGGAGGAGTGAATTTCAGATTTGGGAATTCACTTGTTCAACCATCCAAAGTTTTCATTATTTTTTTAATTTCTTTTCCATCATTTTCCCTCATTTATAAGAAAATTTTTTGATCTAAAATAGTCACTTAAATTCCATTTTCATATTTAGATTTTTACATATAAATTTTTGCTTTATGTGCTAACAGAAATTAATCATTTTTCCAAGTGTTTTGTAGCATTTTCCAACAAGTTTAACTTGTTAATTTATGCAGGGTCTCATCAAGGTAAGGGGAGGTGCTACTTGTTTTGGGCCCCCACCACCCAAAAAGCCTCCTTGAGTTTGGGTACCAAACCTACTCGCATTTCTTTTCTTCTAAAGTGTTGTAAGCAACCCAAGAGAGTCTCTTAGGTGTGCATTCTCATTTCTAAATATAAAAATCTAATATTGTAATTAGTTAGAAATAGTATTCACGCCTTGCAAAGAGATTGGCCTAAGCCATCCTTGCAATATCGTGAAGGTTAGATTTAAATTTAATTTCTTGCATTTCATTTTTTATACCACCTTGGCCAAAATGGTAGGCTTGTCCTCCACTTGTGCCATTGTTGTGGAGTTGCTCTTTAAATTTTCAAGACATTTAAAATATTTTTTTTCCCCACACCTTGCAAAGAGATTGGCCTAAGCCATCCTTGCAATATCGTGAAGGCTAGTATATTTTCAAATTATTGCAAAGTAATCATATTTGTGCTTCACCTTTGCCTTGTATTCCCTCCCCTTGCCACTTTGTGGATCTTGGGTAACTAAGAAAGGGGAAAGGATTGGAGTTTGGTTTAATTAGGTATCCAATTGTTATTGTTTCCACCATAAAAAATGGTGACTTGTGAGGCTACAAGGGGTGGAAGTCGGGGACAGCTTTAGGGCACTATGTGTCCTCTTTGCTTGAGCGCCCAAGCATTTCGGATTTGACCTTTGGAGCTAGGGAAGGACCTTGTTTGTCTTTCTTCTTGAGCACCCAACAATTCATTTTGGTTGAGGGAATAACAATTTGGAGTAGTCACATAGTTTAGGCTTGTATCTCTCACACTTTAATCCCCCTAATTCAAGAGAGACTTAAAACCTATTAAAATCTACCAACTACATCTGCAACATTGCACTTCAATTTTAGCTATTTACTTTCAAAGCAACCTCACTTTTTCAAGCTGTGCAATTTTACATTTCAAGCAATTTATTCTCCAAGCAACTTTACCATTTCAAGCAATTTATTCTCCAAGCAACTTTACCATTTCAAGCAAGTTTATATTTTATCAACTTCTTTCATTTTGGATATTTACATGTATTAAAGATTCTTTATTTTTGCTTGTAAGTATTCTTTATGCATTTGGAAACAGTCGTTTAAAGCTAATAGTCATTTCACTATCTAATTCATTGTGTGGATATTTCATGTCTTATTTCATGTTGTAGATATATATTTAATTGTTCATCTCAATAAGTAAACTGTGGGTATATTTTAGGCACTGGTCTATTTCATTGTATTGTTAAAGAAAGGTTTGTTTTTCATTCAAAGTTGCATTTGCATTGTTTGTTTGTCATTGGGTTGGGTCTTCCTAATAAAAACCAGATTAACTTCTAGATCATTAATTAAAACTTAACATAGTTAAATAGGGTCTACCCCCTTAGCTTCTCTAGGAGTGAGCCTAGACGGAAAAAGTCTAGATTGAGGTGACAGTGGGTCTAGACTTAGGCGTGTGCCTCTAAGGACACACCAAGTGGGTTGGAGACTTCTCCACGTTAGTAGGTGTGTATAAGAACAACAACATCTTTGGTGCCGCTGTCGGGGATAAGTCTCTTACCCTTGGTTAATCGACAAAATCTAATTAATTTTTTAAAAACTAAGTAATAAAATTTTCCCCTAAATTTTTTTACTTGAGTTGTGTTATTCGACATTGCTTAGTCTCCAAGTGGCGACTCCATTTGATAATTCTTTGAGGTATTCTACCAAGAGGAATTTGCAAGGATTGGTTTATCCCTTTCTTGAACCTGAAAAAGTGTACAAGAGAAGAATAAACAGACTTGTTCCTCGTAGGCTACTTGAAAGTCTTGGAGAAGAAGCAATCTCTGATATACATTTCTTGTTTTTACATAATAATCCTACGACTTTTTGTTTTCCTTCTTGTTTTTTCTTTGTTTGATGTTTTTTGTTTGTTTAGAATTAACTTGGTCATTTGGCGACTCTAGTTCAAAATAATTTGACAAAGTATTCTTCAAGAAGGAACTCACGGTTTGTTTGGCTTCATCCTTGAACCTGAAAGGATTTTTGGAGGTTATGCAAGCTTTTCTTCTCGTAGGATCCTTAATAACTTTTGGGTCCGAGTTCTTTTTTGTAGGTTTTTTTCTCTTTTAATGAATCTAGTTTAGAAATGGATAATTTTTATAATCCTATTGATTTTTCAAGAATAATTGGTTATCCTCATGAACTGTCTGGAGTAACTATTGAAAATTTGTCTGATTTTCATAATAATGGTGATGTTAATTCTCACATCAAAGCCTTTGGGAAGTGTATTAGTGAGTGGTGTGATCCACATATTCATGAGGATGTTCCAATAAAATTGTTTGTCTTGACTCTTGTTGAGGAAGATGCTTATGATTGGTTTCATGATTTAGATGATTGCAAGTTTAAGACCATATAGGATTTGATGCATGCATTTTTAGAGAGATTGGGGAATGATCAGGTTGAAACTTACAATGAATTGGTTGATGCTTTTATGGGAAAATGGAGGGAGAAGGAACCTCCTAATATAAAAACAGACAGTTCAAATATTAAGATGGATGCTTCCATCGAGAAATTAACAGAGGATATTGAAACCGCAGAAGTCATTGATGTAAATCAGTTAAGGATCTCGGAATCTCACCTTGTCAGTGCAAGTAATTACATTGGATATTCAAGTCTTGTAGAGCTAGAGCTTCACAATGAACAAGAAAGAGAACTTCACATGGAAATTTCGAATGAGCCCATAAATGAGTGAGTCATTGATCGGGGGGAAACAAAGGAATTTGAGTTTGAAATTATTAAATATCTAGATAATTCAAATCCCCACCCGCCTCCTGAAGAACCCATCTCTTCAGAAAAGATATTCGACAACCTTGATGAAAACAGTGAAGTGGTTTCCTTGACAGTTCCATTTCCAAACTCCCAACCATTGGATGACTTAATACAAGGTAGTTGGAAAATGGTAGGAAACTAAAGTTTACAAATTCCAAATCATTACGAACAGTGGTTGGCCTTCCACCATGACAAGCATATGCATAAATTTACCAAAATTTTACAAGGTTTGTCAGACTTCAAAGTTTGGTGGAATAAAATAAGACACATGTTGGCTAGGTGGTCTATTCTCAATAAAAACACCAAGTTGATAAAATTTGGAAAAGGATCTTCAACGAGTCATCCCAGATGGGGATTTTTCATACATCTAAGGTCTTGCCTCATCCATGATGTGGTTGGTCCAAATTCTTTCCACCTCAGCCATTTGAATGGTGAGCCCATGAATATTCCAAGGAATGGGCAACAACTTAAGCTATTTTTCAAATGATGAGCAACATGGTGCCCAAAGTAGGCACCCTTCGTAACATATCTCTAACCTTTTTCCTTTGATTATTTCAATTATGTTGTTATTTCATAATATAGTCATTTCATTTGTATGATTATTGTCAATAGCATTTTATTTATTGATTATTGTTTTTTTTGCATGTATTTATGTTGGATATTGGTGAGCACTTTGTTTTGTAAATTCTGAGGTTCTCGCATGCTCTCCTTCCAAAGAGATCGACCACACGTCTCCATTTGGAGTCAGATGTTGACCACCTATTTCGACTAGGAGTCAACATCATATACCATGAAGATATGTACCTATTGGTACAACCAGTTTGAAGACTTTTGGCTCAACAGGGCAAATTTTGCCCCCGGCACGTCTTTCTATGTACTCAGAATGTTCACTCTCATGCGTGGGAAAATAATGTAATATGCTATCATGAGTCAATTTTGGTCTAGTTGCCTAGGAATTTATCATTAGAAAGTCCTTTCATCGAGTGTTTTTTTTCCTTAGGTAATTAATTTTGCTTAACTGCAATTTTAATTATCCTTGAGTTTTTCACTCACATAAATCCTCCAAAGTGGTGAAAGATGTTCTAATGATTGAGCCCTATGGATGAACAAGGTTTAGAAGTGTTATAAGTGACCATGCTAGAAATCTCCTATAGTCTTGCGGAATTTCGCCAAGTTTTGATAGGAGTTTTTAAATAATTAAAATTTCCATAAACTGAGAATTTTTAATTATTTTTTATGTAAAATGTAAAAAAATGGTCCTTGGATATTTTGTATAGGGGTGTGAGTACTCAAATCAAATGGTTTATGACCCCCTACACCCTTGGACCAAGTCTCAACTCGATTGGACAAGTTTTGCTAAGTCATTGTCATTGAAGAATCCAAGTAAAAAAAAAATCAACAAATTATGGGCTAAATTAAAATAGCCAAATTTTGTAAAAGTGAATAAAGTCATGAAAGAGAGTGGGAAAATGATTCCTAATGTATTTCCTAAGTTGGGAAAGTGATTTTCCACTTCGAAGAACCCCCCTTGTTAAGCCAATAACCTAAAGTGGTCACTCCCTAAGGAGAGGGGTGCCCCCCTTGCTCATGAACTCTTGTGAAATAAAAATTAAACCAAGAGGGTGGCCAAAACTTTGGGTGTACCCCTCTTTGACCCTAACTTCATGATTGGTGATTGTGAAAGATGTTTCCCCTCTTCCCTACTCACCCCTCACACCCTTTCCACTCACTAAACCCTAAAAGTGCACCCCCCTTGAAATGACCTCCCTCCCTTGGATGTGTGACACTTGGAGTTCATCCAAGAGGGGTCTTCCCTCTCTCTCAACTATAAAAGAATGTCTCCCCTCTTCATTTCATCATGAACTCTCATAGCAAGTCTATTATGCCAAAATTTCTCTCATTATTTCCCCTCTCTCATTATCTCATTGTAAATCTTGCTACAAGTATTTGTAGCAACATTTTGTGGATAATAAAGGAAGTTTTGGAGGATCTCTTGTGTGCATTGGGAGTCTTCTTGGTGCTCTTCATGGTTCTTTTGTGAGGCGATATAACTACATTTCATTTCTTGTATTTCTTTGTTTTCACTAGCTTAACTTAGAGACCCAAGCAAAGTATTTTGCTTGGGAATAATTGGTAGTAGTATTACTATTAATTTTGTGGTAGTTTTTTTCAAGTTTGGAAAGTATTCTGCAAGCTTATTAGATGCCGTCACCTCCTTGTTGTCATGTGTAGCAAGAGCATACTTGTTTGAAGTTCACTAAAGGATTGGAGGAGTGAATTTTAGATTTGAGAATTCACTTGTTCAACCATCCAAAGTTTCCATTATTTTTCTAATCTCCTTTCTATTATTTTCTCTCATTTATAAGCAAATTTTATGATCTAAAATAGTCACTTAAATTCCATTTTCATATTTAGATTTTTACATATAAATTTATGTTTTATGTGCTAACATAAATTAATCATTTTCCAAGTGTTTTGTAGCATTTTCCAGCAAGTTTAACTTGTTGATTTATGCAAGTTCTCATCAAGATAAGGGGAGGTGCTACTTGTTTTGGGCCCCCACAACACCCAAAAAGCCTCCTTGAATTTGGGTACCAAACCTACTCTTATTTCTCTTATTCTAAAGTGTTGTAAGCAACCCAAGAAAGTCTCTTGGGTGTGCATTCTCATTTCTAAATATAAAAATTTGATATTATAATTAGTTAGAAATAATGTCCACACCTTGCAAAGATATTGGCCTAAGTCATCCTTGCAATATCGTGAAGGCTAAATTTAAATTTAATTTATTGTATTTCATTTTGTATACCCACCTTGGCCAAAACGGTAGGCTTGTCCTCCACTTGTGCCATTGTTGTGGGGTTGCTTTTTAAATTTCCAAGTCTTTTTAATTCTTTTATTATACCCACCTTGGCCAAAACGGTAGGCTTGTCCTCCACTTGTGTCATTGTTGTGGGGTTGCTCTTTAAATTTCCAAGCCATTTAAAATATTTGTTTTTGCCCACACCTTGCAAAGAGATTGGCCTAAGCCATCCTTGCGATATCGTGAAGGCTAGTATATTTTCAAATTAATGCAAAGTAATCATATTTGTGCTTCACCTTTGCCATGTATTCCCTCCCCTTGCCACTTTGTGGATCTTGGGTATCTAAGAAAGGGAAAAGGATTGGAGTTTAGTTTAATGAGGCATCCAATTGTTATTGTTTCCACCATCAAAAAGGGTGACTTGGGAGGCTACAAGGAGTGGAAGTCGGGGACGGCTTGAAGGCACTAAGTGTCCTCCTTGCTTGAGCATCCAAGCATTCTGGATTTGACCTGTGGAGCTAGGGAAGGACCTTGTTTGTCCTTCTTCTTGAGCACCTAGCAATTCCTTTTGGTTGAGGGGATAAAAATTTGGGGTAGTCACATAGTTTAGGCTTGTATCTCTCACACTTTAATCCCCCTAATTCCAGAGAGATTTAAAACCTATTAAAATCAACCAACTACATCCACAACATTGCACTTCAATTTTAGCTATTTACTTTCAAAGCAATCTCACTTTTCAAGTTGTGTAGTTTTACATTTCAAGCAATTTATTCTCCAAGCAACTTTACCATTTCAAGCAAGTTTACCTTTTATCAATTTCTTTCATTGTGGATATTTACATGTATTAAAGATTCTTTATTTTTTGTTGTAAGTATTCTTTATGAATTTGGAACTAATCGTCTAAAGATAATAGTCATTTCACTATATAATTCATTGTGTGGATATTTCATGTCTTATTTCATGTTGTAGATATATATTTAATTGTTCATCTCAATAAGTAAACTTTGGGTATATTTTAAGCACTAGTCTATTCCATTGTATTGATAAAGAAAGGTTTGTTTGTCATTCAAAGTTGCATTTGCATTGTTTTCTTTCCATTGGATTGGGTCTCCTTAATAAAAACCAAATTAACTCCTAGATCATTAATTAAAACTTAACATAGTTAAGTAGGGTCTACCCCCCTTGGCTTCCCGAGGAGTGAGCCTAGACAGAAGAGGTCTAGATCGAGGTGACAGTGGTTCTGGACTTAGGCTTGTGTATGTAAGGACACGCCAAGTGGGTTGGAGACTTCTTCACGTTAGTAGGTGTGTATAAGGACGGCAACACACCTCTTTTAACTTAAGACCATTATCTTGGTTAAGGTTGTTCTTTCATTTCTCTATTTTTAAAACTGCTCTAACTTTTCTTTTGTAGTAATGTGGCACTTTAGCTATAGCTCATCTCCTCCAAGGGTGTGTTCTTGTTCTCTTCTTTATCCATTGTGAATTTCATGTGTTTAGATTCACTGTTGAGGTGGTTCATGGACTCATTGGATTCATTAGCCCTATTACACCATATTTTGTATAGGGTTTTCAAGTACCGTTGCATGGTACCTTACTGGATGATACTTATGAATCTTCTATGTAATAGTGGCAAATCAAGGGCATTGCCATCATGTTGTTCAGGTTATCATTGGTGCTACCCTTGTGGTTTATTTGACCCTGGGCCAATCAGGGGGAAAGGTGAAATTCACGGAGGATGACTTGGCATGATCAGTTTGTCATGCCATTTTCATTCCTTTCATCATATAATGGACTGGTCATGTTTCTACCATTGGAGGTTGCTTCAACAACATATTATGTATCTTTAATCTTGTTGAAGGTGTTTTTCTTTAGTCGATCATTGTTGAGGAGACCATATTGTTATTTCCCCTTGCTCACGATGCTCTAGTCACTATGTTCACTTGGTTATTTCATGGTAGGTTCATGTCTTGTTCTTAGTTATTAGTGTCCTCATGGTGAGGTGTTATCTTAGTGTTTTACCTTTACACATTCACATTTCATCATTTTTCCATCATTTTTTCTAGGCATCTTCCATTTTTCACCATATTTCCACTTTGTACCTAGGTACAAACCATATTAGATACACATTTCACCATGTCCTCATTCCTAGAGGGTGTAGGAGTAATTTCACCTACATCCATTTAGTTTTCCTTTCATAATTTAGGAAAAAATTATGGGATAAATTTTACCCAGGGGTTAATTTTTCATGTGTTTTTCTCAAAAAAGATTCATCATTTTTTTCTACAATGATTTTCCCAAATTCTATAAGATGAAATAATTTTACTTCAAAAATCGTCTAAATTTTCAGAAACTATATAAATTTGAATATTTTTACAAAAATATTATCAGACATTTTATGGTTGTCATTTTAAGAATTAGTAAAATTCAACAAAGTTTATACTAATGTGGATCCCTAAAAAAATTTGTGTCCATAGATAACTTTATATTTGTCATATTGCATTAATTCACAACTTTGTGTGAACACAACAAACTTGTTTGAGATATTTCATTGTTGATTAATTATGCCCAAACTTTAGTTTGAGTGCTACATTATTGGCCTATTATATTTCAATGTTCTAAACCTTCATTGGGGATTTATTCCATAAGTTCAATTAAAAAAGAAAGAAAGAAAAAGAATAAAGAATAAAGCAATAAGGAATACAACTTATCCTCATGTGGCACAATACTTGAGGGTAGTGCTCCCCTTTTCGCACAAATGTTAAGGAAACCTT
>JASDQU010101990.1:413250-423972 GCA_032191745.1 Picea mariana
ATATATATATATATATATATATATATTGGTTGCCTATATCATCACTTTGATTGAGTTATTTCTAAGCCTTTACCTTGTTCATGTGCCCATTTCATTTGACTAAGCTTTAGTCTTATTTTTTAGCACATATTCTTATGGAGTTGGTTGAGTTTTCACATGGTTTGAGGGTTAATTATGCATGCACCTTTGTCCTTATTAAATGTATTCCACTCATCCATTTATCCACATTCCTTTGTCCACTTTGACACATTCTCCTTGGTGGAGCACTCTAGTAGGTGGTCCACTTGCACCCTTGATTGGTATTGTTCACACTTTGCTTCCACTTGGTTGAGAGTTTAAGTGACTTTGAGCTAATTTTCCCTACCTCTTGAAGAGTGGTTACACGCTCCCCTATGTTGCACTATATATAGTGGTTGCATATCTCATCAATTCAATTGGGTTATTTCTAAGCCTCTACCTTGTTCACATGTGCCACTTCATTTGACTAGGCTTTAGCCTTATCTTTTGACACATATTCTTATGGAGTTTGTTGAGTTTGCACATGGTTTGAGGGATAATTATGCATGCACTTTTGTCCTTATTAAATTTATTCCACTCACATCCATTTATCCACATGCCTTTGTCCACTTTGAAACATTCTCCCATGTGAAGTTCTCTAGTAGGTGGTCCACTTGCATCCTTGATTGGTATTGTTCACACTTTGCTTCCACTTGGTTGAGGGTTTAAGTGACTTTGAGCTAATTTGCCCTACCTCTTGAAGAGTGGTTACATGATTCCCTAGGGTGCATTATTTCTCATAGGGAATATTTTATGGTTATCCTACTTGGTCAATGTGGATCCAATGCACATGATTTTATGGACTACTATTTTTCGATAGTTGTTGAGCCTTGGTGACTACTTTGGAACTGCTTTTGTTATTTTTGGATGCCTTGGAGGGTGAAGTGCCTTGGAGATCATTTTATTGTTTCTTAGAGAGTGGTTGCAATTACTTGTACACTTACTCCTAAGGCACCTCTATCATTGAGAATACTATATTGTTATTGTTGGATAGAGCTTCTTGGGGTGTGCCCTAGCTCTTGTTTATCTCATGTGGAGAGATAAAAAAAAGTATTTAATGACCAATTCATGTCCATGTAACATTATTTTATCATTTGACCTATCAAACTTGATCACTAGGATATTGTTATTTTATTATGAGGATATTATTACCTTAGGGGAGCCCTCCTCATTCTAGAGAAGTGTTAGCCTAAAGTGAAAGAAAGCACTATTGTGGTGATAGTGGGTAGCATTCTTAAGTTCAACTTGAGCTTTCACCTTAGTGGTTGAGCCTTTTCCACCGTAAGTGATAGTTTTTATTGTAACATTTTGGTGTCGTTGTCAAGGATAAATTCATTTTCACTAAGTTTAGAATTCTTAGATTCAAAAACATTTGATGAACGCAAACAAAAACTTTAAACCATTCATGTTCACCTGATGACCCCATTAAGTGAAGTGGTTCCAAAGAGATATCTTATTAGGGCTTCCTCACAAGGCCTTGTTCAACAAAATCCAGAGCTTGAGAGATATTTTAGAAGGGTAAACATGAAGAAGAATCCAAACAGTTTACACATTGACCACATAGTTGAAGACCTTAGGTTTCTATTTGAATACTTAGTTTCATTTAACATTGTTGCACCTTCGTCAAATGTAATTTACAAACCCCTTTTTTTTCACAAATAAATGGGTATCCACATGATTTCCTTGAAAATGTTATAGATAAATTACCCACTTTCCAAGGGAACAAGGTTGTTTCAACAAGGGACCATTGGAAATCCTTAATGGGTTTAATTGTTAAACATTGTATACCACATTTGGACGCTCTCATGAAGTTGTTTGTCTTATCACTTTAAGACGATGTGTTTGATTGGTTCACTGGATTTCCTTATTGCAATATCAAAGATAAGGACCATTGCTAACACATTTTCATGGAAGAATGTAGGGAACACAAATAAAAATACTTGTTGGTTTCTCTAACAAACGCTAAAAGAAATGAAAATGAAATCATTGAAGAGTTCAATGAGAGGTTTAACCAAATTACCCAAAATATATATCAAGATATTAAACCTTTTGAAGTGGTGATTCTCATTTATTAACTTGATTCATTTGATGGAGAATTGGGCTTCCAAATTAGAGAGAAAGATCCTTAAAACCTTAGAGCAACCCAAGAGTTATCCATTAAGATAGAGAAGAACATGATTGTTTCTGGGAAGTTAAATCAACCTAGTTCTTCTAAATCCCACAAGAAAAATAAAACACAATCTAAAACAATTAACATCGTTAAGCCTACTTTTGATCCCATAACTGCATTACTTAAATCAAACGAATGGAAATCAGTTTTACTAAAAATAACATGACTATGCAAAATAGAGTGATACAACTAAAAAGAGCTCAACAAAATATATATCCACTTAATGGGATTGGTGGATAGAAAAGAAATAAAGGTCCTCCACATCAAAATGAAAACCAAAGAGTTCATGTGCCTTTGAATCCTAATAATGTGGTTGAACATGAAACATTTCCTTGGTGTAGAGCTTATCAAGATTCCCATGATGAGAATGCATGTCCATTAACCATACAAACTAGGAATCAAGTGGTGATGCACTTGAATTTGAGCACATGAATTTTGTGAATGATGACTACTTTGCATATAATGCATCTATTTTGAATGATGAGTATGACCATGTTTACAATGTTCAAAGGAAGTTGTTCAATATGAATGAGAATCAAATGAAACAAATCAAAGGGAAAATCATTGATATGGATGTTGTAATTAGATTGTATGGAGAGATACCATCCTAGGAAGAAATAAGGAGCAAAATAAGGGAGAATGAATGGAACACATATTAGAAGAAAAAACAACCCATTCTTCCTCAAAACTATGCAACCCAAATTCCACATAGGGATCTTGAAAACACAAGCCAAAAGCAAACCATCAGAGCCACCAATGAGCGGAACATAGAAAAACCTTTAGTGAGTAGAAATTCTCAAATGAGATTTGATTTAACCCATGTGTTATCAAACTTGAAAGTGTTAGTTCCTTTTATGGAGTTGGCCAAACTTCCTACACAATAGAGAATTTTAAGAGATTGTTTGTGGATGAAGTCAATGAAAATTGGCTTAGTGTTATTGTCAATGAACCATGGGAGACAAAATGGTAGTCACAACCATTTTTTCATTACCTTGATAGTTAATGACTTGTTGTTGCATAATTGCATGACTAATTATGGTGCATCAACAAATGTCATGTCTCTTAAGGTGATGAATCAATTGGGACATAGGATTACATGACCTTATAGGAATGTTTGTGGGATGGATTCAATGGAAATTATAAGGTTTGTGGCCTAATAAAAGACATGCATGTGGATTTAACTATCTAGCTTGACATTTCAATGTTGATGGATGTCGTTATATATGTTCCCAATGCTTGGGGTATGTTGTTGTCTAGAAAGTGGGCTGCTAGTTTGGGGGTTAGTATTGAACTAGACTTATCCTATGTTACCATTCCAACTTGTGATGGCACCTTTGTGACTTTATATTGAGAGCCTCAAAGAAAATACCATGTAAAAGACCCAAACAAACCCTTGAACCAATTAGTGTACAAAAGAGGATGAACTTTACAATTGCTTTATTCTTGTACATTCATTGGCCCCTAAAGTGAAAGAAGAACCTAGAGAGAGGAGTGAGAAATTTTGGAGGATGCATTTTGATGGAGCACAATCTGGAGGGATAAATTTTGGAGGATGCATTTTCATGGAGCACAATCTAGATTATGTGTTGTTGTTGATATTTTTTTCACCTCTAAACAAGGTCGTATAACTAGCCACTCTTACATATTAGAGTTTGACACTAGCAACATCATTGCTAAGTATGATGCTTTATTGCTTGGTCTTGAGTTAGCAAGAGACATGGGGATTAACGTGTTGGTGGTAGTTGGTGATTTAGACCTTGTGGTGAAGCAAGTGAAGAATGATTTTTTAGTGAACAATAGGTTGAAATGATACCAATACGTTGTTTGAGGCACTATTAAGTTATTTGATGCATTTTCCATTAGTGTTGTTCCATGAGAACAAAATTCACATGTTGATTCTTTGACTATGCCACCTCTACTCTTTAGCCATGCGATATTCTTGTTGTAGGGGAGTTTAAAATGGAAGTTATCTTTAGACCTTTCATTTCACAATGATTTTGAGCATTGGTAAGTGTTCCATGGTGATGCCAAATCATTAGATTCATGAATAAATTGCAAGAATTTGTTGATTATAAAGTTGATTGGAGGGAGGAAAGTGGTGAGAACCTTGAGATGGGGGATATTGAGGAGCTTAAGGGAAACAAATTCCACGAAGGCCTTGTTCCATTAGAGAGAATACTTGATATATGTGACATGTAAAAGAAAAAGAGGGATGTGATCAAGCCTATCGATTGTGTTGAGATTAATATTGGGCCAAAGGAGAGTCCAAAATTCGTCAAGGTAGGAAATAACACTTCAGTAAATGAGAGGAGTATGATAGAAGATTTGGTGAGGGAGTATAGAGATGTGTTCTCATGGACCTGTGATGATTTGAAATCTTATAAGGGGGATATCACTGAACATACCATTCCTCTCAAAGAAGGTGTCAAGTCATTTAAATCAATCCTAAATTGATGCCCCTTTATCCAAAAAGAGCTTCAAAAAATATTGGATGAAAGGATCACTGCACCAACTAGACATTCATCCCGGTTGGCGAACTTGGTGGTAGTGAGAAAAAAATGAGAAATAATCTTGTGTGTTTACTTGAGAAACTTGAATCGGTTATCTCTCAACGATAAGTACCAGATACCTAACAAGGAAAATTTGTTGCAAAGAGTCATAGGTTTGGGTATGTTGTCCATGTTAGATGGTTTTTCAGGATATAATCAATTTTTGGTTATGGAGGAAAATCAACAAAAGACATCTTTTACTACACCATAGGGAACCTTTGAGTATTGGAGGATGCCTTTTGGGTTTTTGGATGTTGGATGCATGATCCAAAGATCCATGGAGTTTGCATTTAGGGATTTGATTGGTGAGATCATTGAGATATAGTGGGATGATTTGACAATTTTCTTCAAAGATAGAGGTGAATATATTCTTCATTTAAGGCAAGTGTTTAACCAATGTAGAAAATATGGGATTTAATTAAATCCCAAGAAATCAGTTTTTGATCTAGATGAAAGGAATCTTCTTGGTCACATCATATCAAAGGATGGGGCGAAGATTGACCCATCAATAGTAGAATCTATCCATAATATCCCCTTGTCTGTATGTAAAAAAGTTATTCAAACTTTGCTTGGAAAGATAAAATTCGTTAGGAGGTTCATACCAAAATTTGCAAAAATCACCAAACCCATTTCAAATTTGTTGAACAAAGATTCAATGTTTAAGTGGAATGATGAGAATAGGGAGGCATTCAGGAGAATCAAGGAAGCTATTATTTTATCCCTATTTTTAGTCATCCTAGAATATAATTGAGATTTTCAAATATTTTCATTTGCATTTGCGGACATTATCGCATGAGTGTTGCTCTAAAAGAATGAAAAAAATATGGAGCAACCCATAGAATTCATGAGTAAAGAACTTAGAATACTCTGAGCTAAAGTACTATGTCATGGAAAAACAAGCTTATGCTTTAGTCCATGTTACCACACAATCTAGCACCTTATTGAAAATCCCTCACAAGGCACAAGACTAGTGGAACATTGGAAGATGTCACCACTATCACCTAGGAAACAACTTCCCTCTCTTTAGTGAAGGAGTAAATCCAACACAAGGGAGGCTTCCCTAGTAGCCTCCAAGAATCCCTAGGTAATACACAATCAAGTCTAGGGCCCCCTGAGTAACTAGTCAAACTACCACCAATGAAGTAAGATAGACAATGTATTAATAAGGTGGTAAGACAAGGCAATTTACAGATTTGAATAGATTAGGATCTAGGTCGTCAATATAGGAGGTTTTCCAAGTCAATTTAAAGATCAAGGGGATCCCCCAACATGACAAATGAAGAAAATAGATAAGGGTTTCTATCAAACTTGGAAAAATATATTAAGTTACAGTAGGAAAACAACTTATTGCGATAGTAAATAAATTAGCCCTTTAACATGTAATAAACCAATGAAATAAGAGGGATAAACCATGGAATAAACTAGGGTTTCATTCATCAACAAAATCAGAAATTTAATAGGCATATAACAACCCTAAAAACCTTAGGGTCTAGCCCTAAATGGTTGTAAAAAATAAATTAGCAACGTATTTTAGGGTTTGACAATGTTTATTAGGTCAACAACATGCATAAAAGTTCAAAACATCTAGGTTATTTATGGCTGGAAATGATAATTTGTTGTTGCAAAACCCTGAATTAACCCTAAAACAATAAAAAATGAATAATTTTCAGAATTACATGATTGACTATTAGGAGAGTGACTAGTGCCTACAATATTTTTGGGTATATGGGGTCAATTAAGGACTCTTTTGGAGAGAAGTGAGTGGATTTTTTAGGGTGATATCTAGAGTTTGTTCACTACTAACCCTAGAAGATCCTCCTAATATGTTAAGGACAACTCAAGGGAAAGCTCTTCACTAGTAACTTTCCAAGAGCTTTGATAAGAAGGGCATGTTCAAGAAAAATCCAAGAGAATGCTCAACCAACACTAGAGAAGCAACATTACACAAATGCATTCATAAACAAAACCACAAGATGAAAAGAGACCACTTATTCAAGAAATACTTCATACATTAAAACCCTAGCAATGAATATCCATGTAGTGGCGAAGCATCCACAAGCACGTCTTCTCCAAAAATCGCTCTAACTAACTATTTATAGCATTTTTCATAAGAGATAATGTAAAAGTAGACAAATATCAATATATATCCACAAGTAGCAATGATTTACAAGCGAGAAATGATTCTCTTATTTATATGAGAGATCTAGCACCCTTCTCACACAATAGAATCCCTAAAAACATAAAATAATATATTTATCTCTCTCAAAACCTAGACATAAGCCAACGATGCATAAAAAATACAAGATACATGAGTGGATAGGTCACTAATACCCCCAACGATGCCTCCAAGATGAATTAAATTAGCTCAAACATCAAATCTTCCCTCATAAATGTGCTCTAGATCTCACATGTGTGGCATGTGTGGCCTCATGAAGGGGACAACTCACTCCAAAGTGATGTCTAGGGGCTCAAACACGAAGCATTGCCATGAAAGGGTGCAATGTTTCATTTCCAAGAGGTGTGTCATCTCTCCAAGAGGTGTGACATCTCATCAAAAGGTGTCATATCATCATCAATAATCCCAACGTCTCATGAGGTCTGGCTTCTCATCAAAAGATGTCATATCCTCATCAATAAGCTTAACATCTTTTCAAAGGTGCCCCATCATCATAAAGGTGCAATGTCCCATCATCAAAATTTACAATCATCATGGAAAAGGTGCCACGTCCTCTCTCCAAGTGTAACATCCTCTTATAAAGGTCCAACATCCTCTAGAGAAGGTGGAACACTCTCAATCAAGTGGTGGGGATGACCTCCATGGAAGTGTGCTAGTAGTCCCTCAATATCCCCCAAAGGATCCAAGTGTCATTCAATGAGGGGTTCATGTAGTATAATATATCATGAAGACCAGAGGCAAGGTACACAATTCAAACACAACATATAAAGTGAGTCGTGTAAATGTAAAATCCATTAGATAGATCGCATAAAGTATCATCTTCAAACTTCACACGAACTTACAAAGTTAAAAAATTGTCCAAGTTTAGGTATGAGAATATCATTGTTATCCCTATTAGGTGTGCTAGTACCTAGGAGAAGAAGTATGTCCCAAGGAACCCATCAAGGAGTATGTGCAATGATATATGATATGGATTGGGGTTTACTTCATGGGTGGATTTTTATTGACATGCAAGGCCATGTATGATAGGATTCCTCATGAGTACCTTTGTAGAGGGAGCACTTAGGCACTGAGGTACCCTTTCCTTGGCACTATGTATTTCCAAACCCTTGTTTTCCTTTTTCTTTATTGCTTCAACCTTTCTTTGGTTTTTGACATTTGATTTGCTAAGTCCTTTTTGTTAGGTACACATTCATTGCATAGGAATTGGGGTGAGGGTTTGTTAGCAAGGGGGTAGAGCTCATGCCTCACTTCTTTCTTATTTTTTAATACTTTTTTGTTCTTGTTTGTTTATTTTCCTTTCATTTTGAATTAGGAATTTTTATCTTTCTATATTTTTTTATAAAGTTGCATCAACCTTGGGCATTCAATCCCCTTCTTGTCATGGGATTATGAAGCATGGACCTTTTTTGGATATATGTAACAACCAAACCAAAAGATAGGATAACCAATAAATGAAAGATATAATATGTTATGCATGGTAAGATATATGGACTCATTACCCCTATTAAGGCCCCCAATAGTACAAATTTTCCACGAGTGACAACACTTGACTAGGTGATCTGGATTTAAGAGCGAAACGAAATGATTAACAGACTGAATACAATAAACACGGAGATATGAATATTAACACAGATATCTAGTGAGCAATATCATCTATTGAATAAATGAAATAGGATGAAACTGTAAAACTGCAGAACTGAAACACTTTCTCGAATGGTGGTAGCTATCTCTGAGAAGAGATGTGGCTGGTACGTGCATCCCTCTTAGCATAATCATTACAATGAGGCTCCAGAGGCCTTTTTGATATTACTCATGAATTCCAAAACCCTAGGCATCCAAAAACCTAACCCTGGGAGGTGAAATGTCAAAATTCATGTGGGCCCCTATGGGTAAGTTGGTACCTCAACTTCCTGGGGTCGTAACTTTTGCATACGACCTATGTTTTGTTGATTTTTCAATAGGCTAGGTTAAGCATGAAGTTTAATCCATTTTATCATTTAACCATAACCATAAATGTTGCAGCAATCAAGATCACAAGAAGAAGCACCATGCCCAAGAACACAAATGTATCCTGGGAAACCCTTCTCAACAAGGGAAGAAAAACCAGCCAAATCCTTTGCTATATTCTTCAAGATAAAGACCTTCAACTCCAAGAAAGACTTGGCACACAAGAGGGTTCTTAATCCCTAGAAATCTATCACCCAAGAGAGGTGCACACCTTTTTCCAAGTAGTGTACTTGCTGAAATTTCCAAACTCACAAGTATGATATGATTCCACAATGGGGAATCATCCCTTACTTATATTAGACTTGTCAAATAAACAAAGACATATATTGGCTCAACAGGGTCGACCTCTCTAAGTCACTTTATAATTTATTATTATTATTATTATTATTATTATTAACAATATTAATTATCTTTTACATTTATTATTAATCACATTAAGGTGGGGCCGACCTGTACCCTTTACATAAAAATTAAGGTTACCGGAAGGTCTAACTCTTGAACAACATATAGAAAAGTATCTGATACACCCACTAGTGCTCATCCACAGGCACGTCCACTCTACAGATCTTATTTCCCACTGCCTCACACAAGAGAATCATCTAGAGTTTTCTCGTCAACTCTGTTTCTCAGAGGAGGCTAACACATCATCTTCATTTCTATTCACATGAAGATGCACCCAGCACTTTGGGATTTCACACGTTCACCTTGTGCTCAGCCACAGGCACGTCCAACTCATCAGATCGCCTTTCCCACTGGATAATCATCTAGAGTTCTTCTCACTCTCTGAATGGAGGAGGTCATCTCTACGTTCCTAGCTCTGTCTCAGGCAGGAACCATGTACCCTTCTTAGGGGCTTTCTCTCAGGTTTGTAAGCTGAGAGAAAGACTTCACATAGTTGCAATGATCCACACCTCACAGGTTTGTAAGCTAGAGAATGTCTCACATAGCTGCATTCATCAACACTCCCTCTCAGCTAGGGAGGCATTCTTTATCATGCCAAGTCTCACACGGATGTATTTTGAATTTTGTCTTGGCTGGAGTTATCGACACTCCCTCTCAACTAGGGAGCCATTCTTCATGAAGTTAATTTGGTGAAGATATCTTCAATCTGCTCATGTGTAGGAAGGTACTGCATGTGTGTGATTTTCCTCTGCATCATATCTCTGAAATAAGTATATTTCATCTCATCATATTTCGATCCATCAAGAAACATTGGGTTCTTCAAGGAGCTTTACTCGCGGCTCTTGGTTATCATCATAGGATCCATCTCATGGTCAAGTAAATATGTCAGAAGCTTGTGAAGCCACATTGCTTCGCACACTCGATGCTCATATACTCTGCCTCTGTGGTACTCAAGGCTACAGAGTTTTTGTTTCCTATTGCATCGGGAAACCATGGAAAACTTTATGGTAGAACATCAACCGGATGTGCTCTCCCGATCCAATGTACTTTTTCTCCATATGAATCGGCATATCCTACAAATTCAAGTTCATACTGGAGGCATATCTCAGGCCATATCCAACTATGCCTCATATATATCTCAATACATGTTTTGTTTTTTGTCTAGTGAGTTTGTCTAAGCATATTCACTGCATGGCATGAATCAAGACTAGTGTTAACCAGATACATCAGTGATCCAATCAGTTGTGGATCAGTCTCGGCTGAATCATCATCAAACTTATTCTTTAAATATTTTCACTGTATATTTTCCTCGACTCGGGAAAAATTTCATCGGTCCTCTGTCATACTTCTTGTCCCGA
>JASDQU010101990.1:423992-434182 GCA_032191745.1 Picea mariana
TGCATGGCATGAATCAAGACTAGTGTTAACCAGATACATCAGTGATCCAATCAGTTGTGGATCAGTCTCGGCTGAATCATCATCAAACTTATTCTTTAAATATTTTCACTGTATATTTTCCTCGACTCGGGAAAAATTTCATCGGTCCTCTGTCATACTTCTTGTCCCGAGAAGTAGTGCATCATACTCAGATTATTCATCTCTAATTTAGAAGTCAAGGATTATTTGTATCCAACAACAATGCTTTCTAAATAAGTCATCAGGATCAGGCTCTCGTCATCAACACTGTAATGATATAGGTTTGGATCAGCAACACTCTTGCTAAAATCCAAACTTATCAAGAATCTATCTATCTGATATAGTTTCCAACTCATGGATGGTAGTACGGATGGAAGTGCATCGGGTTTACTGGAACAAGTGTCTTATCATAGACAACTCCCTCTGTTTGTAAGAAATCTCTGGCTATATATTTCGTTTTGTATTTCTTGACACTTCCATCAGTTGCATGCTTGATCTTAAGATATACCGGTATTATTCTGTCATGGTATCTTTCCATACTTGTTCTCCTATTGTTTTCTTAAGACAGGGAAGCTCAACATCAATGAAGTGTCTTATGACTGAAGGATAGCTCGAAAATATCTTTTGCCTTCTCGGAATGTGCCTTGAGGGGATTGTATGTTTCTCTGCCTCTGGGTAGCCCTTTTATGTCCTACTGAACATATCAACTGGAGCAACTGGATCAATTGGAATAATGTATGTCTCCCTCTGAACTGCTGAAGGGGGAGAAAGGCATTATCTCACTGTTAATATCCATCTGAGATTCTCTGGATTTTGAAGAGTTATCTCTTCTTCAAGGGAAACATCATTTATGCTTGTTCTTGTATGATGAAAAAATTAAATATGGTTTGGACTCCCGTACCAGGGATAATGGTCCAAA
This sequence comes from Picea mariana, assembly GCA_032191745.1. Classification (NCBI taxonomy): domain Eukaryota; kingdom Viridiplantae; phylum Streptophyta; class Pinopsida; order Pinales; family Pinaceae; genus Picea; species Picea mariana. The sequence continues at coordinate 424,930 of JASDQU010101990.1, forward strand.
TATTGAGAGCTCTTGTACTGGAAATAATATTCATCATTTATTTGAAAAATGCAATCAATTATAAAATTAGAAATCAATTTATTTACCTAGTTGTAGTCATGTCCTTTTAGAGGAAGTACTTCTCCTCTTTCTTCTCTTCACTCTTTTGAGGTGGATCTAGATCAATGTCAGTGGTGGAAGCATATTGTCTTCCCTTCTTCCTGGTTGGACAATTTCTTGCAATGTGTCCATACTTGCCACATCTAAAGCACTGAATTTCTGAAACATCTCTTCTTTGATAACCTAGATTGGATGAAGACTTTTCACCCTTAAATGTTTGCCTGAAATTTCTTTTGAATTTTCCTCCCTTCTTTGTATTAAGTGCAAGAGAATGATTTTCTTCTGAGGAATCTTCCACTCCTCTATTTCTAATTCTAAGTTCTTCTTGAGTGAAATCTATCCATAGACGCTCAAATGTTGGTAGAGCTTCTCTTCCACTGATACTTTGAATGAAAGGCTCCCATGATTTTGGAAGATTCTGGAGAGTGGTTAAGACAAGTTCTCTATCAAAAATGATTTCCCCAATGGTCTCTAGTTGTTCTTTAATCTCTGACAACTTTATAAAGAAGACTGCAATTGTGTCATCCTTCATCATCTTGGTACTTTGAAGTTGGCTCTTTAAGGTAAGAGATTTGAGAGTGTTGTCACTTTCAAACATTCCTTTTAATTTTTTATACATATCATAGGTTGTCTTCATATTTGCAATATGAGGTAAGAGGTGATCTCTTACTGAGTAGATGATTATTTTTCTTGCTTTGACATCTTCTTCTTTTCTTATCTTCTTTTCTATATCGGTAGTTGTGTCTGGTAGAGTTTTAGTTGTTGCATACAAGAGATCATCTTCTTCAAGAGTGACTAGAAGCTTTGATTTCCAAGGGTTGAAGTTGCTTGCTCCATCAAGCATATCTTCTACTAAAGTTTTGTTCTTCATTTGATTTGTTTCTTCGAACACTTGCCGACTGGTTTTTGAAAAACTAATGATTAGGTTGAATTAGAAACCTTGGATTATTTGGACTTATGACTGCCAAAAATCAATTTGGTAGTATCACTAAGATGCTTGTTGATTCAAGAAAAATGTTTCTTCAGAAACCCTAGAATTAATATTCTGCAAGAATTTTCGATACCCTTAAACCCCAGGTCCAAAAATCAAAATTTCTCGGAATTTGGTTTTGATAGATTTTGGAGATGCGCTAGAAGAGGTCATACTCTTCTATGCCAAAAGTATCCCTGACGTCCAAGTATTAAGGGTTGAATCACCACTGAGAAGGAGGTCGTATTGATTTTCTGGAAACCCTAGGAGGGTCGTACGGTTCTGCAGAAGAGGAGAGATGGCTGATAAAATCTTGTAGCTTGTGCAATCGGTTCTTCAAGAACTATGCTTTGATACCATGTTTATTTTTCAATAGGATAGGTTAAGCATGAAGTTTAATCCATTTTATCATTTAACCATAACCATAAATGTTGCAACAATGAAGATCACAAGTAGAAGCACCATGCACAAGAACACAAAATGTATCCTGGGAAACCCTTCTCAACAAGGGAAGAAAAACCAGCCAAATCCTTTTCTATATTCTTCAAGAGAAATACCTTCAACTCCAAGAAATACCTTAGCACACAAGAGGGTTCTTAAGCCCTAGAACTCTAGCACCCAAGAGAGGTGCGCACCTTTTTCCAAAGTAGTGCACTTGCTAAAATTTTCAAACTCACAAGTATGATATGATTCCACAATGGGGAATCATCCCTTACTTATATTAGACTTGTCAAATAAACAAAGTCGTCTATTGGCTCAACAGGGCTGAACTCTCTAAGTCACTTTATAATTTTTTATTATTATTATTATTATTATTATTATTATTATTATTATTATTAATTATATTTTACATTTATTATTAATCACATTAAGGTGGGGCTGACCTGTACCCTTTTACATAACAATTAGGGTTACAGGAAGGTCTAACTCTTGAACAACATATAGAAAAGGATCTAATACACCCACTAGTGCTCATCCACTAGGGTCACATCCATAGGGATGTCATAGCTCTGACTCACTGCATTACATAGAAGAACCAGATCTACACACGTTCACTTGTGCTCATCCATAGGCATGTCCACTCTACAGATCTTCTTTCCCACTGCCTCACGTAGTAGAATCATCTAGAGTTTTCTCATCAACTATGCTGCTCAGAGGAGGCTAACACATCATCTTCATTTATGTTCGCATGACGATGCACCCAACACTTTGGGATTTCACACATTCACCTTGTGCTCAGCCACAGGCATGTCCAATTCATCATATCGCCTTTCCCACTGGATAATCATCTGGAGTTCTTCTCACTCTCAGAATGGAGGAGGTCATCTCTACGTTCTTAGCTCTATCTCAGGCAGGAACCACGTACCCTTCTAAGGGGCTTTGTCTCAGGTTTGTAAGCTGAGAGAAAGGCTTCACATAGTTGCAATGATCCACACCTCACAGGTTTGTAAGCTAGAGAATGTCTCACATAGCTGCATTCATCAACATGTTTTAGGTGTGTGATAGCCCGTTGGAAATGTATTTCAGAGAACTACACATTACGCCATCAAACTTTGACTCTGTCTACAGTTTGACTATGGCGAGCCAAAAAAAACATTGTTTAGGGATCCAAAACGTCCCTGGAAGTACAAAAAGATTTGTTGACATGAAAACATACCAAATAAGCCAACTGGATTAGGTGAGAGGCCACTAGTATCCATCTGGAAGATGTGTAGGGCTTCATACAACCCTAGAAATGTAGAAATCACAATTGAAAAGAAGTACAGAAGAACGTGTTGAACTAAAAACGGACAAGAGGAGCCAGTTGGAATAGGTGGGTGGCCACCAATATCCACATGGATCACTAGGAGATGATGATGACCACCAAGGTGAAATAAGGAAAAAATTATAAACTCAAATCACAATGATTCATTATCCAATTCAACCCATGATCACCATTTTCATGCCCCAAACATTGACATTTTCACTTGATATGAAGTGTCAAAAGAATGTACCTCAATGTGAAATGCGCCATGTCATCCTAATGTGCGTGTGTTGAGCATGTAAGGGAATAAATTTGTGGGAAACTGTTTATGGAGAGTTTGGAATGTCATCATCGTAATTGTTGTTGGGAATGTGGATCATGTAGAAAAAAATCTTCTCTAGTCACCACTAGAAGTGAGAGGTAACATCTGGCTCCAACATGGGACATGTGCTCACCATAGAGCGCATGAGAACCTCAAAAATATCTAGAACTCCATGACCTGCACTCTGCATCAAACCCTAAAAATTCCTACTCCATTCTAACATAAGACCATTAGTAAAGACAAGCAGGGGGATATGGCCCCCTTTCGTAGATGAAAGGTAAAAATAAAAACAATAAAATCATAAAGTCAATTCATATGATCAAGCAATAAGTGAAAGAACGTAAATGAGAAATAACAATCAAGATGCATGAAAAAAACACATAATATGACCTACAACTATCATAAACCTAGCTGAGGATGAAAAAATCAAGTGTTAGTTGAAAAATGAATCTTGAGAAGTTGTCCATTAACTGGAAAAGGAAATTTCTCTCCATCCAGACGGGCCAAGTAAAATGAGTTCATTCTATCCTTCCTCTTAATTTTATAAGGACCTAGCCATAGACTATCAAATTTATTATGAATACCTAGCTTTTCCTTTCTCTTGTCCCACAGGAGTACAATATCTCCTTCTTCAAGTTGTCTCTGTATTGCTTTATGATCAAATACTCCTTTGATTTTATCTTGATTCCTTGCCATTTTATCAAAAACATGTCTTCTAGACTCATCCAATTCTACAAGTTGATCAATCCTTCCTTGAAAATCCTCATGTTCCATTGTGAAGTGTTGCATAAGATGTAATACAGGAATTCAAAGGTTAATTAGCAATTTTGCTTCCATTCCATACAATAACTCAAAAGGAATTTTTCCAGTAGAATTTTTAGTCGTAGTACGATCCGACCATAGTGCATACTTAATCTTGTTATCCCAATTATTTTTATTATCACCCACAATCTTCTCAATGATATTCATAAGGTTATTACCAATAGATTTAGCCAGTCCATTCCCTTGTGGGTACTAACTAGAAGAATGAGATAACATTATTCTATCTTCAAGGAAATCTGTAACAACCTATTTAGCTTCCTTCTTTGTAGGTATAGCCTACACCCATCTAGTGAAATAGTCTATAGCAGTGAGGACCCATATGTATCCATTGCTAGAATTCTCCTTAAATTCACCAATAAAGTCTAAACCCTATTGTTGAAATGGTTCTTCAACAATAATTGGTTTCAAAATAAGGGTGGGTAATCATTGTTTCCCTAAAAATAATTGACATGGTTGACAAGACCTAACATATTGATGAGTATTAGTGAAAATTTTAGGCCAATAGAAACCTTCCTTCAATATTTTATGTGTTGTGGTTCGGGTTGCAAAATGGCCACCATAAAATAGTGAATGGAATTCCTTAACTAAATTTTTTTCTTCATCTTTGTTAACACATATAAGGATCATTCCATTAGGGTTTTTCCAATCAATACCATCCCTGATCAAACAAAATCTCGTGAATTTTAGCCTCAAGGCTCTTCTCTTATGATTAACTAAGTGGCTAGGACAAGGTTATTATGAACTCTTTGCTTGGGAGGAGATCTATTTTTGTTCCATACTTGGCTTCCTCTAGATGGATAATTGTTATTGAGGTGAGGTCTAGGAGGAAAACCTTTAGGTTTCTCCCTTTCCCTTTCTAAAATAGTTATCCTATTTATGATGGTGGCTTGGGATTGCAAAATCTCAATTGTCATTTGACCAAATTTTTGGGTTAAAGCTATTATAGGATCAGGGATAGGATCAAGGTGTTGAAATCTCTTTACTCCAGGACCTAGGTATTTTGTTATCTAGTGATTTCCTTGTTGTAAATAAAATTAGAAGTTCACAAAACAAAAATACACTATTGGAATATTCAACTCAAATAAATATAGTGGAAGCAATACTGGAAACCAAAATCTCATCCATAATACACAACGATATTATTCCCATAAACTAAGTTTATCATTCAAGTAAATTCAAATCTTACAAGGGCTCTAATACCTGGGATAATGGATCATAGAGAAATACAAAAAACTATAGGCAATACCTACAAACCCTAGCAACTCTTGATCTGTTGTACTACCTTGACTTTTCACGATTCCTGAGATGTACGTTCATTTCCTTAACCAAACCCGTGTATACATTCCTATCTCCATTGAAACATGTGTACCCATAGCCAAATACTGTACCGAACTCCATATGGCGTGACCTTGATGATGCGGCTCCGATCGACTGAAACCCACTTAAAATTGTCCTTGTTTTGTCTTATCACTGGCCTAATATCTATATGGATGTCCTTCTCCACCTATCCAAGATCTCCTTGAATCACAGTCCTTTGTGATCCAATCCTCTGAGAAAAAATCATTCTCTATTATTTCTTGTGTATCAACACACAATGTCTCACACAGTTGTCTTCCTCCTTCATCCTAGCCTTGATTTTATAATATTTAGTTATGAACTAACCTAATCTCCAAAGTGATTGATGGTTGAGATTACTTCTCACCTCACTTGAGATCAATGGCTATTATTTAATTCACTAATTTTAATTAAAGAATTTATTTAAATAAAACTCAACTCTCTAATAAAATCACATTAATTTAATAATTCATTTAATTGAAGTAAAGTATCAAGGTAGAAAGATCTGTACGAATTCCACACGTCTAGACACTTAGACCTATGTGGAAATATAGGTATGATGATACAAACATCAACACTCCCTCTTAGCGAGGAAGGTACTTTTCCAAGAGCCACCTGGAACTGGTTCTCCCTATGACCCTAGAAAAATGTCATAGACACCATCTTGCACACTTGCATCCCTCCAACCGGCATGTTGGTCAACTGCTCCCTAAACACTAGAATTCATGGAATCATTGATGCTACATATCAATGCCATGAATTTTGGAAACTTCATCGAAGGCTTTCTCTCCCTCAATGTGCTCCTAGGAGCCTCCTCTTACTCCTAAGCATCCATCAATGTCATCTTGTACCAACTCGATCTCTCGATAGAACTGGAATGGGCTAAATCCCTCTTCCCCTATGAAGGTTGAATCCTCATACTGGAAGTTTGTGAACTTTGATCATACTTCAGATGCTCACCCTTCAGAGCCTCTCACTCCTCATCCTCTGTCATTGACATCAATCCATGATCCAATATCCCCTTGGATCCTCTTACAGGTTGGACCTGCAACATGTATAACCTCCCCTCTCTGAAACCAATGCTCACTATTGTGTCAAGGATAGATCCCTTTGAACATATGAGTATGTTCCCTCTCTAAAACGTAACGAACAAACCCTTGTCCTCCAAAATTGAAATTGAGAGCAAGTTCTTCTTCAGTTATGGTACATAAAGAACATCATGGGAATCCATCGAACCTCTTGAAACAAGATGGAACATGAATTTTCCCTCTCCCTTCACTACATACTTGGCATCATCACCAAGCTCCACATGAACATTTGATTCCCTCTCCGTCAAACTGCTAAATACCTCATGTTCTTCTTTCATATGACAAGATGCACCATTTTCCAAGTACCATGCACTCCTTGAGTTGGTCTTGGTAGAGAGGCAGGAGAACATTAATATTTCCTTCTCAAAATTTGTTGTAAACTCATCTAGTTGTGTCTTTGTTGATTTTTGTATATGTGTCTTTCCTTGTCCCTTCTTCTCTGGACAATATGATGCATAGTTCCCATACTTATGGCATGCAAAGCATTTGATTTTACTCAATTCCTTCTTACCTGGATATGAGGTTGAATCCTCATTGTTACCCTTGGAACCCTTTCCTTTGCCCTTTCTTGTCTTACTAACAAGGGTTAGGTTCCCCTCCTCTTCATCTCCCTACTTTCCTTCTTTAGACTCCTCCTGATTCTCTTCATGGATGCAATCATCCCAAAGCCTCTACCAATATGGAATTTTTTCTCTAGCGTAGACTCCCTTGAAAAATGGTTCCCGAGACTTGGGAATACCATTTAATTCCACATTCACAATCTCTACATCATCCATTTTCTCCCCTATGGTTGCAACATGATCACATACCTGAGTGATCCTCCTGAAATATCTAGTAACATTGTCAGATCTAGACATCTGCACATATCTGAGTTTATTTCTTAAGACCATCTTCCTATTCATGTTGGTGATTTGGAATAAACCTATGAGGGTGTCAAACATCTCCTTGGTCGTCTTCTTCTCGGATAAGTGAGGAATTAGACGATCCTTCACTTAATCCAATATAACCCTCTCATCTTTGATCTTCGTCTTCTCATGAGCTGCCAAAGCTATCGGATCTTTCAGTGGAATAACTACTTTGTCCACTAACTCCCAAAGGTCATACGCCTTTAACACCAAAGTAACTCTTGATTTCCAAAATAGGAAGTTGCATGCTCCATCTAATATGTCTTCAACTCTCAGACCTATTGATGCCATCCCATAGACTTGATAAATTTCCCTGGAAATAACTTGTTGTTGAAACTGCCCATGTACTAACTTGTATGACCTTGTACGTTCTCGTCACCACTGAAACCCACATGTGTACGTGACTTTCCTTACTGAAACCTATGTATGTACACACATGTGCTCACTCCAACCTATCTATATGTGAATGTATCCAAATAAGCGTGTGTATGTATGTGATTGTTCCTTTTGCAACCTGCATACAACTCCATACAACTGCAAAACCCTAGCTTTTCCTCAGTACTATTGTTTCCCTAAAATCCAATCCTTGATTTCAGACTGTTGGTTATGGATCTGCTAAAATCTTATGTAGATCTGATAGATTTGTTATCAACTTCTATGGATTTGAGATGTGGTTTCCTCTCAGAGTGACAACTCTGATACCATGTTGAAATCCCCTTACTCTGACACCTAAGTTTTTTTTTATCTAGTGATTTCCTTGTTGTAAATCAAATTAGCAGCTCACAAAACAAAAGTACACAGCTAAAATATTCAACTCAAATAAAGATAGTAGAAGTAATATTGGAAACCAAAATCTCATCCACAATACAAAAAAGATATTTTTCCCATCGACGAAGCTTATCATTCAAATAACTTAAAAGCTTACAATGGCTCTTGTACCTAGGATAATCACCCATAGAGAAATACAAAAAACTATAGATAGTACCTGCAAACCCTATCAACTCTTGATCTATTGTACGACCTTAGATTTTCATGTTTTCTGATATGTACGTTCCTTTCCTTAAGCAAACCCACGTATATGTGCCTATCTTCACTGAAACATGCATACACGCACTCAAAGACTGTACAGAACTCCATACAACATGACCCTGTTGTTGCGGCTCCAATCAGCTAAAACCCATTTGGGACTGCCCTTGTTTTTTTTTCTCTTTGACCTGATCTCTCTATGGAAGTCCTTATCCACCTATCCAAGATCTCCTTGAATCACATTCCTTCGTGTTCCAGTCCTCTAAGCAAAATTCATTATCTTCTCTATGTTGTGCATCAATACACAATGTCTGACACAAGTGTCTTCTTCCTCCACCGTAACTTTATTTTATAAGATTGAGTTATGACCTAACCCTAATCCCAAAAGTGATTGATGGTTGAGATCACTTCTCACGTCACTTGAGATCAATGGCCATTATTTAATTCATTAATGCTAATTAAATAATTTCTTTAAATAAAACTCAACTCTCTAATAAAATAACTTCACTTTAATAATTTATTTAATTAAAGTAAAGTCTCAAGGTAGAAGGAATTGGATGAATTCCATATGTCTAAACACTTAGACATGTGCGGAAATACATGTTTGATGTTATAAACATCAACCTCTATACATTGTGGAGGATCTCCTTAACGAAGATTAGATGTGGTGGTAGTGAAGAAGGGTGGACACTTGCCTTAGTCTTTGGAGTTGGATTGAGTGACAGAGATGTGAACAGAAAAGACTAAGTTTGGCCATGCAGATGCACATTTCAAGAGATAGACACAAGGATTGGACTAGCTACCAAAATAGTCCAGGACTTGAGGCATGCAGTGTGCAGAGACATGGCAGAGTTAGTTGAAGTATGGATGTAGTAGAAAGTTCACATGAGTTCAACACTTAGACATTTTCCATGAGGTTGCAACAATAGGAAACAACAGTAG
>JASDQU010101990.1:438252-453008 GCA_032191745.1 Picea mariana
TTTATGCCATGATAATACTTTTTCATCTATGAAGGCTATTCTGTTTCCTTTGTCTTCTAAACATGATATTGATACAAGATTCTTTTCTAAACCAGGTACATATAGAACATTGCTTAAGTGAACACGATTACCTGATTCCAATTTGATGGAGGCTTGTCCAAATCCTTCGACGGGGTAGGTGCTTTTGTTTCCAAGCTCCACTTTGTACGATGTCTTTCTCTCATTTAGATTTGAGAGTCTAGCTTGATATCCTGTCATATGCCTGGAAGCTCCATTGTCGATTATCCACATATCGTCTTCAATTGTCCCGGTAAGTGCTGAGTAGTGTAAGAGACTGATTGTCTCACACATGTCTTCGGTTGACTGGTAACTAGTCATGCCTTGATCCAAAAATTCAACTTTGTCATTTCTATCTTCTGAGAAGGTCAATAGGTGCGCTGAGTTAGGGCGCATCTGAATGTCTTCTCCTTGAGCGAGATGCTCCATCACAAGGTGCCGGATCTGAGAATTAGGGTTTCTGCAACTACTACTGCTAGTGACCCTAGCTGCAGTTCTTTGGAAGCTGCTCCTGCTAGTAACCCTAGCGACAATTCCTCAATGAGCTCAATACCTAGCGGTTATGTTTCCTTCCAGCGTTTTAGGATAACTGAAGGGGGTGTGGGCCCATAACCTATTAGAATATAGAGGATTGTGCTCATTTAACCATTGACAATACCCTCGTCACCCAACCACAGGCCGAAGCCACCCTCTGAGCACCTTGACCTTGACGAGAAGAGAATTTTGGTAGCAATCAATAGCCAAGAGAGGCTAATGCTCCAAGCAAGAAACTAAATTGAATAGATGATCCCACCCAGAAGCTAGCGCACCACTTTCCAGCTCTCCCAGAAAACTTGTGCACAAAACTGTTGCTGCCTGCAACTGCCTGCGCAGATTTAGCTCTCACTGCAACTGCTGAGATGTGAAATAATGAAACCGGTGCCCTGTATTTATAGTGGATTGGCCAGACTAACTGGGGTTGACTTCTCATTCTGGGCATCAATAAATTCAATTTAAATATATTTGTTCAGCCGACAACTTGTCTAGGGTTTCCTTTAATTCTTTGCTTCCTTCCGGAGGATTCTAGTCTCATCATAGGTCACAATAGAGGTTCATACCTCCCGAAGCTACCATAATATTAACAAGTATTACTTGGATTTTGTGTGGCCTATCTACATAAGCATTCCACATTATTGCATCTTCCCCTTCTAACCCTAGATTGTTTGCATTTATCCACCCCTTTTGCCATATATTTGTATTCCCTTGATTTACCATCTAATTGAGAGTGAAATTACCCTTATCCTATATTGCTCTTAGTCTTTCTGTAACTTGTGTTCATTCTTGTAGCCTACCTAGGGGTCTATGCCAACACTCACTAGCTCCCTAGTCTTTACCTTCCATACCAGTCGATTTCCAATCAAAGGAAAATATTGTACTCATGACTTTTGGTGTGTGGGAATTTTTTTTTATAGACTTCCTTTGACTCCTTATCCACTTTGTTATTGACCTTGGATTTGTGCACTTCTATACTATAAGATTTTCCCATAGATTTTCATGAGAGATAACTCTCCATAAGCTTTTTGCTGTCAATTATTTCCCAAAATAGTAATTGTTCTTCAATCCCCACCCACCTTCCTCTTTTGGCTTGGCTATTGCTTTTTGCTTAACCAATGGGATCCCCTTAGTTTGTTTCTTCCTTATTCATAGAAATTTGAAAACCTTCTTCTTGATCCTTTCTATAATTCCTTTTGGTATGCATGCTAAAGTATGCCAAAAGATTGGAATTACCTCAAGACTAGATTAATGTCAACTTGCCACCACTTGAAAGCCATCTATTGCACCATTTGTTTATTCTTGCGTCGATTTTTTCAATCAACTATTCCCAATCCTTTTTCTCATAACCATTAGGCTTAAGTGGAAACCCTAGATATTTAAAACCTTTGTTAAAATTAAAACATCTAAATGGAAAAATCGATAGGACTTGTCTCTTTGCCTCATCATTAAGACCAATGAAGGAAATGATAGAACTTATAACATTTACTTCCATACTGGTAGTTATATTTTATAGATACATAATTTCCTTCATATTTCTTACTTCCCTTAGGGCTCCTTTAAAGAATAATAATACATCACCCACCCTCTATGCTCTCGTCCATACTTCCATTTCCCCCTTTCTAGATCTAAATTGATATCTTGAAGATGTATGTTTACTTATGACTTCATCAGGGCTTGAATTTTGAGGTATTGTTTCATTGGATGAACTAACCCCATGCCCCTTTACGTCTTCTTTTTCAGGAGGGCTATATGTATTTTTTGTCCCTTTGGGTTTATTATCTCTTTCCTTATTCTTGAAACCCCTAATCCCTTGACTTTTATTCCCACCTACAAATATTTTATTTATTTGTGGTTAATGGCAAATTTTATTTAACCCCAAAATCACAACTTCCTTCTTTTGAGATTAAAGGAGAATTTGATTTGTTAGTATTTGACTTACCATTTTGTTTCCTAAAGATTTTTAGCTTGGGTATCATCTGTTTCCTTTTTTGGCTTGTCTTTGATCTTTCATGAATATTTCATCTTGAGAGTCCTTAGCTCTTTTTGGATTATTCTCTTGAACTTTCAATGCCTCTTTTGCTACGCCCTTTGATTTCTCCTGCACACACCCTTCATTTGGTTTAAATCCAACTTCTCCCAACTTCCCCTCTATAGGGTTTAAGTCCCCCTTCACTTCTTCATTATGGCGATGAATTTTCCTTCTTCACACCTTTTCAAACCTAAAACTACATTCTTTTGCAATGTGCACATAAGAATGGAATCTAACACATATGAAGGGTATTTCTAAATCAACAATAATTTGTCTATGTGTTTATGCATCCATTACTATTTCAATGTAGTCCAAAAGACCTTCCCTTGTGTTTACCTCTACAAGGAATTTTTCCACTATTCTTTGCACACTTGTCTTATAGGCAATTTCCACATCCAAAGTTTCCCCAAAGTTATCACTAATACTTCTGAGAAATTTATCTAACCAAAACTCAAGGGGTAAGCTTGGAAGCTTTGCCTAGATTGAGAAATTTGATATAGGTTATGCCCTTGTATCGAAGAATGGATGCCAATTTGACAATTCCAGTGTGGATGAACTCCAATACCATTGTTTCCTCATAATTCTTCCCACATCTTCCTACGCTCTCATTATGAACCCTAGCCATCCCTAAGGCATCATGTGAAATCTAGGAGAATAATATAAAAACGAAGCCTATTCCACTCTTAACCATTCTACGAGTGTTCCTTTTGTTATTTTTAGCCCATGGAATTGTCTAATTAGAGCCAGGCCTTGATACTTTGCGATATGTTCAAGGTAAAAATTCTCTGCCATCCTTATTGCTTCTTACCACTAAACTACTTAATGACTCCAAATCTAGGCTTCTACCTACAAATCTCTACCCTACATTTGTTGCTCTAGCATTTTGTTCTACTTGCATCCCTTCTCTATATTGAAAATCATCCTTCTGAATGGGACTATTCTAAGGGATACTGACCCTAAATTGTTTCGAATATTGGAATGCAACATGACTTCCAATAACTCCTACCTTATATGTTGTGCACTTAGCATTAGTTCCCTTGTGTGGACCATAGGTTTGATGTGATTGGTTTTCAATAAGATTGACAACCCCACACTCTCTTCCAATGAGGTCCTTTTGAGTCCCATTCCTAAGATTCTCAAGTCTTGTTTCTTTTGGAATATTCTCCACCAAGATTTTAACCCTATGACTTGAATCCTTAGGTATCGATGAGATGAATATCTCCACACCTTATGGTCTTTTGGGTAGTTTAGGAGTTGAACCTTCTCATTTTCCATCTTCATTCTCCCCTCTCATACCCTCTCACTGCCAATAAGTACCTTGTGATTTAAGAGTTACTTCTACCAACATAGATCCATCTTAACCTCGATCTTTTAAACATTGATAGGTTTGTGCTTTGATTTCTTTTTGGTCTTTCTATGTTTAATAGATGTGTGGTTAAAAGGGATTTATGCTAGTTTATATTAGCAATGATAAATTAAATAATAAATGTAAAATTTAAGAGTTAAAATGTGTAGTGCTCGTAAGAAGTAAAATCGATGCACAATGGTAGGGTAATTGTCCTACAACTTAGGCTCAACGTGCCAAATCAAACTACATATGTTTTATAGTGAGATTCAAATGATATATACATATATAAAACATTCATAAGACAATTTAAAATAATATGATATATATTCATAAGGGTTACTCATTCTTATCATTCATATTAGATGACAATACAATGTTTTCTACTGTCTCAGGTTTACAAATTCTTTAGGTTGTCACTTTTTGGGGTTTCTACCTTCACAAAGTCCATACCTTTCATGTGTTGCTGTAATGCATGTAGTTTGTAACTCTAGATATACTCTTTATCATCTTTATTTTCTAACTCTAGAAATATCTTTGCACCTTTTTACTCTTTGTCATTGTGCATCCAATCCTTTTAATGTCACTTTCTTGGTTTTGTTGGAACTTGTTCTCTCTCATAGCTAATTGTTTATTTCCCTTATGTTAACTTTCCCTATTTCACAGACACTTTGTTCTATACATGAGCCAAAATACTCTCTTCCTTGTTGCAGTTCTTTATTGGCATCATGCTTGACCTTTGGGCTTTCAATTGCTTCAAATACTTGCTTGGAATAGTTGAACTTCTTCCTTTCTTAGAATGAATTTGTTGCCACACCAACACCCCTTCAAACCCTTGTGTTCAATACTTCATTTTTCTCTTTTGTGTGCACTGCATTTTGTTTTCTGTGTTCTTTTGGTCTTGGGCTTGTTGCTTCATTTGTGCACTGAATTCCTTGTGCTATCAAACTTGTTTCACATCTTTATTAGATTTCATGATGCAAATCAATGAAAACTTAATAGTAATGGATTGATTAAGTTATGATAGTGAAAACATGAAAATAAATAGAGAAAACAAGTAAACAAGATGTACATGTTGACGCTCAAAAGCGCAACATAGGGTAACTGCTTGCAAATGGTTGCAAACACCTTATGACTTATTATTTAACTATATTTAATAATATACTAATAGGTGGGACCCCTAGTGAAACTTGTGTGACTATGACGAAGAAACAACAATTATGCTTTACATGCTTATGAGTTGGCTGAGATGAGCCTTACAGTTTATTTGCGTTTAAAATATCTGTTGGAATGATTAATCCAATATGATGATAAGGGTGATATGATTTAAAAGGGAATAGTCTTGTTTTATATAATACCCACAAGTATTATTATATTTCATTTACTTTGAGACAGGAATTGAACTCCATGCTTAAGTTATATATGTGATATGGTGACTTCATACCACAAGTGTATATGGATTGTTTGAATTGAAAGCCATGATTGGAATATGTTATTCACAAAAAAAAAACTGAGTTATGTGACATTGGAGTTTATACACAATTGTTGTGTTCATTGGTTTAATCGCAAGATTAGTTGTATCCCTAGCAAATTGTTCTATGTGAAATGGAGTAGTGACAAGGGTTGGTGCATTGATAAATTGCAACATATGGAAACTTTGGTATAGTTGGCTGCATTAATCGATTTGAATGTTAAGAGTGTACTTGGCTTGTACTAGCCATGAATGAAATGTTAAGAGTGTACTTGGCTCGTACCTCGATCCTGCCACCCTAGTCATTCTTGCATTTTGCTCTGTTGGTTGATGTTGCTCCGATTTGCTCGGTCGTGGAGGAGGTATACAAGATGGTCTTTTTTGCTTAAGCAAGATTTGACACATGTATGGGGTTTTCTTGCCCTGCCATCCATGAACATTCACTCTTCTCTTTAAGTCAATAGGTGGCTCTTGTTTTCTCATGGTCTGTGTATTTCCAAAGATGTTAAAATGAATTCGGACCGTGTGTTGGATTGATTTTCAAGTTTTGGTTTCCTGTGGTGGTTGTTTTGAGATCATTGGCATTATAAGAGTCATGGGTGTCTTTTACTGGTGTAGTTGTTTGCAATTTTTCTATAAAAGAATGTGGTTGAGGGATACTTCCGGGCCTTCTTTGCCTTTGGTCCCTTGTTTTGGGTTTTCTTCCCTGTTTGAAAATGGGTTCTCTCTGCCTATGGCCTGTGGGTTTTTGTGGAAACTCTGCTTGCATGATAATATTTTTGGTCTTCGTGGCTGATACACCCACGCATAATCCCGACTATGTGAGCATTAATGTGGAATATTGGGTGGTGAGTAAACTTTTCAGGCTCTTTTCGGGCCAAACCCTCAGGTTTTTAACCCACTTTCTTCTGCCACCTATTGTCCACTGTTGCATTGAATCCTATGCATTATAGTGAAAGTATTGCTTACTCAGAATTTGATGGAAAGTACTATTTCATGATCTTTTGTTTGGGCGTGGATTTAGATTGGTCATTTTCTATGCAAGTACGAAGGAGTTGGACTCACCTATTTGCTTGAAGTTACAGTTTGTCCATATGAAGTTATGAAGTCAATAGCAATGTGCGAATTATTGTTATAATATAAACTTGCCATGTTTTATTGTAATTACAAAAGGCACCCGTTTACAAGTTATCTGATGCTTGAATGAAGTGTGAGAACCATAATGAAATAGGATGAGGAAGTTTGATGAACTGTGGTTTGATTAAAATTATGGTTATATACAAGGATTGTTTTGGGGCACTTCACGAGACCCTGTGGGTTTTGAGGACTTTGATGATTTTGTTATTATGGTTGTAGCTCGTTCACTTCAAGGCTGTTGTTGTATTTCATTGTTGATTATGATGCTGTTCATTTTTCAATTCCGTTATGTACATGCAGTATTGTTATAATGGTTATTTTTATTTCTGGGCAATTGGTTACTGTGTAATACAGTTCTAAGGCAAGTGAGCATTTTTGTGAAACAAACATCGGTTTTAGGTTGTTTTTTTTGGAACCAGAGTATTGTTTAAATTTTAAATTTTTGAATAGTAAGGAAGTTTGACTGTGAATCAATATTAGAGGTGGCATGGTTGATGTATCATTTGAACAATACCCATGAGATACCTCCCCATTCTACCATTTTTCGCTAATTATAACCCCTTCACGATCCCAATTTGACTTATTCATTCCCTGTTCTGTGATATTTGTTTTGAGGAGGAGTCTGTGTGGAAATGAAAGGAAGTTGATAGTGGCAAGGGTCGAGGACCGATGTTTTGGATATTTTTAAATACGCAGTTGATTGTTTTATTAATTGTTTGAACACTATTCATATATTAATTCCCCTCCATGATATTATTTTTCGCTAAATACAAGCCCTCCATATTTCCCATGGACCCTATCAATTCCTTATTCACATGGCGATTAATAAATGACATGTTATGGATGGATTGCATGTGTCTCGTAGTAGATTATAGATCCAAATGTTGATTTATGTAAGTAGAGTTTCATGTATGGTTTATTAAGAAATTCATGACTGCCAAATTGTTGCTACAGGATGGGTTTTTTCAGTAGAGGCAACAATGGCCGAAATAACCAAGGCAGAGGTAACTGACAACGAGGCCATAAAAGGCCTTGATTTTGTATCCATTTTGATGCTAATCCACAAGAGTTGAACCAAATGTTTCAAGATGGGTTTTTTAATTTGGTTGGCAATGGTATCTTGCATTCATGACCAGAGAGACCCCCTTTTCAACCTCCTCAGATTTTCCCTGGCATTCCCGTTCCTCCACATGTGTCATTGCAACCCGAAGTTCCCACTAATGACAGTTGGAAAGAAATTGTCCACTAGCCTGTCTCTCACCACCATGGTTGGCCCACTGTGTCATTGCCTCTACCACCACCATGTAATCCCAATGTTCAAATTCCTCCTACCGTTTCTCTAGTACAATCCTCGCACGCTAGGAAGAGATTAAAAACCAATATCCCGCAACCTGTGCAAGACAAAGGAAAATCAGCGGCCTCTCCCTCTAGTCCATCAACTAATTCCTCTAAATCTGTGTCTTCACACCTCCACCTCAAGGATGAATTCTCCCATGTGATCAGTGAAATACAACCTCAAAGGTTTAACCAACCAAAGGCCACTAAAGGGAATTCAGTTGGGGACAACAGTGAGAAGAGGAAATATGCCTCACAAAGCAACAAATATGGGTTCTAAATGTTTTTTTTTATGATTTTCAGTGATGATGACAACATTTAACGGTTTTCAATATGTTTTGAACAACACACCTTATTTTTGGATATTTTGTGGATAATGTGAATATATTCTTTTTGGGATATGATATAAATTATGGCTGACATTTAATATTTAGTTTAAATGATATCCACATGAGTTACAAGGGTGTTATATGGTCTAAATGATTATTTTTTATACTTTGCATTTGATGGTAACAAGAAGAAATGATATGAGTCACAAGGGGTCCCACCTATTTAGTCATTATTAATTAAGACCATTATTTATATATTATTATTATTTATTTCTCCTAAACTAATTTGTTAAGTCAATTTCACTTAAATAAAGAAAGTAGTTGAACTACTTCAACTGATTGGGAAAGAATAAAAGCTCAATTGGATGAAGAGACAAGGGGATAATATAAGGAGAGAAAGACAAGACTAAGGTTTGCTCTTTAGTTAAATGCGATAGTTTCAATTTTCATTCATTTCTGAGATTACTTGAAAGCCTAATCCTCTTGTTGACAACATGCTCTCACTGTAGACATCAAGGTTCATGACTGATTATAATTTTCAGCTGCTTGTTTTAGAGGTGTTGATTCATCCTTGATAGTTTGTGTATTCTTGTTTGTTTGTGAATTAATTTTCATGGCTGATAAATAATATCTTGCATAGTCAAAATGGCAACAATTTGTGGCAAGCTGATCCAGATCATTGATTTCAGTTTTGTTTTACTGTCAGAGTTTTTTTGTATGATGCCCATCAAAGATCTCTAAATTTTACTTTGGTCCATACCCTCACAGGGGTTTATAAAGAGAAATACACTTTTGGTATCTCAAAATGAAATAAAGTCAAATTGTTGTTCTGTCTCATACTTATGTTTTCATGACTTGGTTCCTCTTTTTGATTTTGGTCTCCATGTTTTCTTTATTGTAAAATCTGTATACATTCTAGTAGCTTCGTATAAATTTTATTTTACATTGCAACATATACAAATTATAAAACCAACCTTAATCCTTGTAATTAATACTTGTGGATTGAGTGAATGTTTTTGAGGCTATAAATCCCGAGTGACGTTCCCAATTATATTGTCCTAGCCATGCAAGATTCAAAAATGATTGAGTAAGGTGTTCTATACCTTTTCCTCAACATTTATTTTGGCGACCATACTGGGGAGATCTTCCATATCTCTCTGGTTGATTGTATTCGCGATTATCTTTGAATATTTCTGTTTTTTTCATATGCTCTTTGACAATTTTTTCTCATGACAGTACCTTATACAAGGCAGCATAATATTGAACATGGTCTTAAAGACAAAACTAGAATTGCCTTGACTTTATTCAATACCATTCTAGAAACTACTAATACCCGGACCGAGCTTGAACGCTCTTGGGAAGTAGTTGAACAAGATATAATTATTCGTGAATGTTGGGAAGCCAGGCAAAGGCAACCTAGAAATCAACAGTAACCTCCCTTATTCTAAGTCCTTGGTTTTCATTTTTACGTCCTTAAATCCTCACATTTCTATAAGAAGAAGAGAATTATCCCTTGAATCTATTCCTATCATTGAAATAGGAAGGAGGAAAGCCATTTTGTTGACCCAAGAAAGTACTCTAAGGAGGACTTTGTCTGACTCTTCCATCTCACCCTTTTCTCCCTTACCCGTCACTCCCAAAATGGCCTCCGCTGGTGGTGCTAGTGGTGCTGGAGGTGCTTCATCATCCCAACCTTCGGCCTCATTGGTAATTGGTAGTCTATATAGTCATCAAGTTCCTGTACAATAAGCTACTAACCCTGCTAAATTTATAAAGAAGTACGTGTTTTTCCAATTTGAGGAAGATGCTACTACCAACCCATGGCACATATATTCTCCCTTGAATCTAGCACCTACTACTCATCTGTTACCCAAGTTTAAAGAGCATCTTCCTAGGTTCTCAGGGAATAATACTGTTTCTACAAATGAACACCTAGTGGAATTTTCTAATGCTTGTCATATTATTGGGGCTAACGACAATGACACATGCATGCACTTATTTGTTAACTCCTTTGAAGGGAAAACAACAACTAATTTCTTCTACCTTCCTCCAAATATCCTTTCCACTTGGGAAGAGTTGGTTTATTGGTTCAAGTCCATTTATGGACAATCTAAGAGCTCGAATGAAAAGTTAAGGGAATATAATAATATTTCTTACAAAGATGGTGAGACTATTAAGTCCTTTAAATTCTGTTTCACCAAATTGTACAATCAAATCCCTGAACTAATTCGACCCCAAAACCAAGCCGCCTTCATGCATTACTATAATGCACTTCCCTCTCCTTATCGTCATAGGCTCTAAGAAAAGGTTATTGACAATCTTGACTCCACTCTCCACACTTTCGTGGAGTACGAAGAAGAACTTGAAAGAACAAGTCTCCCTAAAGGAGACTCAGTCGAACAAACATATATGCTTTCCATATTACAACTTGTACAAGATATGAACAACCGAATGATAGCCTATGAACGAAAGGGGAATGTTCCCTCACTTACTTCTGGGGCATATTATTCTTCCGCAACACCTTTTAGGAATACAAATGAAAACAATTTTCGGCCCAAGACTATTATGTATCGCAGTTGGTGTAACTTCTGCGAAGAAAATCATGAAGAAAGAACTTGTGAAATTAAGAAGAGTGCTAGGGATAAAATCTTTGGAAAGAAGCCTGAAACCACCATTACTGTTCTAGACTGGGCTGAACCGGAAGATGTCATGATTATAAATACTAGGAACAAATATTATGCTCCTAAAGGTAAATACGACCCTCCTCATGCTTCTTCCACTCCAGCCTCATCTTCACAAGTTACTAATGTACAAACTGTCAAAATTCCYGAGAGTCAAGGAGTTCCTTCCCTTCTTCCCTCTTCCAAGTATAACATTCTTAACCAATTGGCTAACATCAARGCCGATGCTACTCTTTTGGACATAGTTTCCATCCCTGAACAACAAAATCATCTCAAGAATTTTATGGAAGGAAAAGCTTCCACCATAGCCAATCTTTMTGAAGAGGCAAAAGAAGAGGATTCCACTGTAAATAATATAAGTGTAAATAATTTTAGACACCCTATAAAAAAACCTCCATTTTTCGTTTCTGTAAAAATTATGGACAAGATAGCCCATTGTTGCCTAATTGATGGCAGTTTGGGTCCAAGCATAATGTCAAAAATCATTATGTAAGAGCTAGGCTTATCATGTACCAATGAAAATTCTAGAAGCATGCTCTCCTATAAAAGTCTTCAACAATCAACAATAGGTGAAATCAAAGACGTAACGTTAGTTCTATGTGCACATCCCAAAATAAGGACAACCCTTAGCATCCAAGTGATCAACATTCTAGTAAGAAACTATTCTATTATCATAGGAAGAGACTAGCAAGTCCTAATAGGTGGATATCTTTCGCTTGATGGGACACACCCGTTCTCCAGAATGGAAATAATATCGTAGTCCTAAAAGAAGGAATACTTTCACCATACATAGAGAGTATTCCTCAACCGAATGTAAATTATCTTGAGGAAGACTGAAGGGTATACTCTACCTTTGTTGACGAGGGTGACACAGCTTTAGAAAAAACTGATTTAGAAGACGGTATGTGGCACATGCATTTCGATGGATCATGCTCAAATGAAGGTAATGGAGATGACATTATCTTGTGCTCACATATAGGTAAAATCCACAACTTTTCTTATAGGTTAGAGTTTGCTTGCATGAACAGTGTCACTGAGTTTGAAGCTTTACTGCTAGGGATTGAAAATGCCTATAACCTTGGTTGCGGTCACCTTACAGTTTTTGGTGACTTTGAAATTGTTGTGAACCTTGTGCGTAAAATCTATTCTCCTAGCAGTAAGTTGATGAAACACTATACTCAAGCTGTTTGGGCACTTATCTCGAATCTGCTATCATTTAACATTACTCATGATAAGAGGGAACTTAATTTAATGGCTAATAGGTTAGCTGTATTTGCGACATCCCCTACTCAAAAAATTCTACCTCAAAGGCATGATTGTACTTTTCAATATTTATATCGTCCTCAGATTCCAGATAATGTAGAATCATGATAGGTTCTCCCTAATGATGAAGGCATCTGTGCTTTCATACAAAATGAACAGTTTAAGCCTAAGGAAATCGTATATATGGAAGATGAAAAATTTCCAAAAGGCTTGACTCCTCTTGAGAGTTCATTTTCGTCGAGTGATGTGAGCAAAAAAGAAACACATAAGAAAGAGGAGTCAAAAAGGAAAATCTGCGAGACCATTTCCTTGAACCTTGGTTCCTATGAATATCCAAAGATGGTTAAACTAGGTGTCCAATGTTCCGATGAAGAAAAGGAGAAATTCACATAACTATTATGTGAATTTCAAGCTGTATTTTCTTGGTTATACGAGGATATTAGTGGTTTTGATCCTCCTCTCATACAACATGCCATTCCTATCAAGGAAGGGATAAAACCAATTAGGCAAAAACAAAGACCCATTAACCCCGCACTTGAAGCTACTATTAGAAAGGAGTTGGAAAAACTTTTGAAAGCTGGTATAATATTTCCAGTTAAATATTCTGAGTGGGTTTCAAATTTAGTTCATGTTAGGAAGACAACTGGTCAGATTCGATTATGCGTTGATTTTCACGCACATAATAGAAAAAGTGTTAAAGATCATTTCCCTCTCCCTAATATGGAAATGATTTTGCAACAGGTTGCAGGGTCACAAATGTTGTCCTTACTTGATGGTTTCTCTGGATATAATCAAATCAAGGTAAAAAGGTCTGATAGATACAAAACCACCTTTACTACACGATGGGGCACATTTTCTTACGAATGCATGCCTTTTGGATTGTCTAATGTAGGTGCACTTTCCAACGAGCTATGTAATTAGCTTTTGACAATCTGATTGGTAAGATTATCCAAGTTTACCTTGATGATTTGACTGTCTATTCAAAGAATTGATTGGATCACTTTGGTCATCTCAGGAAAGTTCTCATGCGATGTAGAAAATTCCGCATTTCCTTAAACCCTTCTAAATCTATTTTTGGCGTCACCAAGGGAAAGCTCCTTGGACATATCGTTTTTGATTAAGGAATAAGCATAGATCCCGAAATGATTGCTGCTATTCTAAACCTTCCTGCCCCCACTTCCAAAACGGAGGTTTAAGCCTTTATGGGCATTATCAACTTCGTTCGTAGGTTTGTTCCTGATTTTTCCTTAATGGTTAAACCAATCCATAATATTCTAAAGCAAGATATCTTTTTTTCTTGGAAAGATGACGTCAAAAACGCTTTCGTAAGGATTAAGAAGGAAATTAGTTCCACACCGGTTCTGGCGAAACCAGACTTTGAGAAAGATTTTATCATATACACTAATCCCACTGAGGAAGCAATTTCTGCTATTCTCTTACAATGTGATGACCATAATAATGAAAAACTCATAGCTTACATGAGCTAAAGTTTATCAGATGATGAGTTCAAATAATCTTATATTGAGAAACATGCCTTTGATCTTGTTAAAGATGTAGAGAAATTTTGCCACTTTATCCTAGGCAAGCACACGCAGGTAAAAGTCCCTTTGCATGCTGTCAAGTTTTTGCTTTCACAAACTTATCTTTCAAGGAAGATTGCACATTGGCTTGCCAAAATCCAGGAGCATGATTTAACCATCATGACTTCAAAAACAATTCAGGGATGAGACTTATCCCTTCACTTAGCTCAACATGCTGAAGAAAGTGAATAAATTGATGATTAGGATAATCCTCTTTCAACACTATTTTATATTGAGAGTCAAACCCTTTCTGTTGATGAACATCCCTGGTATAAAAATATGGTGTATTAATTGCAATATCAGAAATGCCCAGATGACTTAGATACTCATCAAAGGAGAAGGCTCTGTCTTGAATCTTCCAGATATATTATTTTAGGAGACTTTTTGTTCAGGAGGTCTGCTAATGGTATATTACTTCGATGTATGAATAATGAGGAAGCATATAAATTGTTACAAGAAACTCATGGATCCTCAAATTCTGTTATTCACGTTGGTGGCCACTTTTCTGCTAAATCTAATGCTTTTAAAATAATCAGAAAAGGTTATTATTGGCCTTCAATTTTTCGAGATTCTTATAAATTCGCAAGATCTTGTGACAAGTGTCAAAATTTCGCTGGGAAAGAACGTCTTTCTGCTATTCCTTTGAAACCCGTCCTCCTTGATTTTCCTTTTTCTAAATGGGGTCTAGATTTTATTGGTCTATTAATCCTCTGTCTTCAGCAGGGCAATTTTTTATCTTGACAACCACTGATTATTTCACTAAGTGGACAGAAGCTATCCCTCTTAGGCACTCACATGATGAACAAGCAATTTCTTTCTTGGAAACTATTATCTTCTCCAGATTTGGCATTCCTTTAGAGATTATTATAGACAACGGTCCCACTTTCATTTCTGCTAAATTAAATCAATTTTTAGCTAAATTGGGGGTCAAACATTTCACCTCATCAACTTATTACCCTCAAGGAAATGGGCAAGTCGAGTCTACTAACAAAAAT
>JASDQU010101990.1:490737-505492 GCA_032191745.1 Picea mariana
CCATGTATTTATAGCTTCTGTGCACCTTGTGCATGCAGTGTTCACAATGCCTCTGCATGCTGACTCTGCACCGTTATCCTCCACCTCTTGAGTGTTCTGTCTGATTATCATCGTGACTCTTTAGCTTCTCTGGCCGTTTTCCCACGCGTTCAACATTACTGGATGTTATGTTGAGATTCCTCAGTCTCTCTGGCAGTTGAGATTCTTCGTCTTCTCTATGATAGTCGAGCTCACCTTCTCTGTTTCAGTTACAGGCCTTAATGCCCATCCATCTGTCAATTCCTTCTAAGAATAGTCTTCCTTCACCGGACAGAGCTTGTAGACTCTTCATCTCCTCTGGCAATCACACAACGGTCTCTTTGACTTTTCTGGTAGACGTCATCAATGGTTTCTGGCAGTCTTACTGCGTCATGCATCAGTAGCCCTCCGATATTGTTCAGATTCATTTGCGCCGTTGGATATGCAGTGAGTAAATATGGACGGTCAGTATTTGTGCTCTCAGATCTACGGTCTGGATTCGATTCCGGAGCCCCCTTTCCATTCTATCTTTAAGCGGAGGGGGGGTACGGAATTGGGCGTGCATCTTTTGAGCGGTCAGGATTAAAGTGTTCAGATCAACGGCTCTCATGCGATTCCGGACCCCCCTTGCCTTTCTATATTTAATACGGGGGGGGGGGTTCAGAATGGTGGAGTATTGACGAAGGGCCCCACTCCTGTCGTGTCACCTTCTGTATCATTCTCCACCTGACCGTGCGAAAAGACTCGGCTCCTCTTTGTCCTCTGATATCTGTCCATCTCTCGCTGATGTGGCCAAGGGCTGTGACCTCAGCCTTATCCCGTCGGGGCTACTGCCACGTGTCACTTTGATTCGTTACCCACATGTGCCTGAGTAGTTTAATCAGTCTGACACTTGTCACTACCTGGTTGTGCCACGTGTCGCTTAGCTGACGTGGTCTGTTGACATGGGTCGAGTCGATGGTCTAGATCATATCTTGATCTAACGGTTCAGGTTCAGTCGGGATTTCACTTATCGCGATTTCGGGGTTTGTGATGTCAATGAACTTTGACATATCCAACTCGCGATTCTCGAAACTCCGATGGCTAGGCTCCTGGTCCATATGATTGTTATCCCCATGACCGCAGCCAAACCTCCTTGCACTTTAAAGACGGTGCAGGTTCTCCTCGATCCAACGGTGGTCGGGTCCTGCGCTTGGATCTAACGTCTGAGATCTGTCCTCCTTCGCTGCTGTGCTGACAGCTGGCTCCCACTCATCGGAGTTTCATGGATCGCGATTCTGACTTGCACAAAACTCTTGTCAACTGGATCCCCGATTTCCTGATGAACAAAATGTTGATGGCGCCTTGATCTTCAACACCTGTCCCTCAGATGGACGGTCGACGTTCTTTCGAGATTTCACCTTGGCATTTCCCGATGGTAAATCTCATGCAGCTCTGGTCCGATCTGATGGCTGTCGTTCTGTCGGGAATTTTGGATGGAATCCAACAGCTGTGGATCTCTGTCTTCCTTCTCCTCTGTACACTCCTGTATCTTGGGCTTTGCTGCGCATGTTTTCCTCAACGCTGTTCCTCCTGAGGTTTCACGTCCGAATCCCCAAGGGATTCTTGGACTTCTGCGCCTCTGAAGAGTCTTTACATACACACTCTGATCCTGCCATCTTCATTATTGTACTTAAGCCATAATCACTACTTTACTTGCCATCAATGACAAGTCTATGCTGCCTATAAAACATTCCAACAATCCTTTGTACATTCTTCCCGCACCAATGCCATCTTCATTGCTGTACTTGCCATCAATGACAAGCATATGTTACCTATTAAACATTTCCAACAGCCCTTGCCTTTACTTTATACTTTTTGTCTCACCTTGTCCGTCTAAAGTGACTTTCATTTTATTAATATTTAATTAATTAATTAAATCACTTTAATTAATTAATTAACCTTTTTACCTCTGAAAAGATCCTTATCTCTCCTTGTGGCTTCCTTGGCCACTGAAAGTCACTTCTCACCATCCCATCCTGTAGTGTTGCTTCTCTTGATTTCAATGAGCTATTACACTAAGAGGTTCCTCCAAGTAATGTGCCCAAAATGACCTCTTCAGTGAATATAATTGACTTATAGCCCAAAATAGTCAAAATCATGGAAATCATCAGAATGCAATGGAACCAAATCCAGCCTATGCGGAATGGCTCATAATGATGAAATATGATGAGGAATGCAAGCTGGACCCCACAATGCCTGTCAATAACCCCTGTACTCACTATAACATCCATCTGGCTACTCTGGTCGTCATAAACCTCTGCACTGTGATGATGTCCCAAAGTGGGGACATTACATGTGGAATTCTCTATTATAATAGTGTTTTATATATATCATATTTTCATCCCAGGTCTTCGAATGATTCTGATTGTAACGCCTCAAAATTGAACTAAAGTCATGTTGACAACTTTTGAGATAAGTGTTGTATTAGACCTCTTGAGATAAGTGTCCATATTTTCCTGCAATGTAGTCTAGAAGGCACTAAGAAATCTGGCGTCTTTGTCTGAGATGATGCTCCTTGGTATCCCAAAGTGCACTTAGACCTGTTCAAAGAACAATTTTGGTGCTTTCTGTCCCTTGATGGTCCTTTTACAAGGCATGAGAATGTACTTTTTGCTGAACTTGTCAACTACCACAAATAAATAGTCGTACATGGTTGGTAAACCACCCACAAAATCCATGGAAAAGATTTTACAAGGTCTAGTGGGTACCATTAAGGGATGGTATGGACCTTTCTTCTTGTTACTAGGCTTGCTGGTACAACAACACATACATCCTCTATTACACCGTGCTACGTCTTCTTGCATTTTTGGCCAGTACACATACCTATGTAAGTTGGAAACGATCTAGCCAATACCACAATATGTTGCAACCTTGGAGGTGTGAGCCTCTCTGATAAGCTACAATCGTTCACCTTTAGGAATAGAAAGCTTGTCAAGCTTGTAGAGTAGACCATTGTGGAAATGATAGTCAACATTGCTGTCACCTTCTTCTATATGAATTTGGCCTTGTAACTGCTGAAACACATCCTTGAAGTCCTCATCTTCTATGCATGCATCATTGGTAAAATATTTCATGTGCATCAAAGTTACCAAAGCTACAATCTTGTATATGGGTGGCCATGAAAGCATGTTTTCCAACTTGTTTTTGCTACCCTTATTATACTTTATTACCAAATGAAACTACTGTAAGAACCCCATCCATTTGTAGTGCCTGTTTTTTTGTAACTTATTCTAGGGTTGCAAATATTGGAGCATATGGTGATCTGTGTGGATGATGGACTCCTTTCCCATCATATAGTGTTTCCAATTTTTGATAGCTTGTACCAAGGCATATAGATCCTTGTCATAGGTAGGGTAGTTGATCTTTGTTTGCTTGATCTATGCATCCTTGTTTACCCAACCCAATGGATAGGGGCTAGGATGATCGTGGACCTCCAATCCAATATTGTTGACCAGATCTGCTATTATGAGATTAGTCTGTGAACCAGAGTAAAAATTAACATCTATCTTAGTATTCTCGACTTGGATATTGATGTGGAAGAGCTTGGTAATCTCTTTCTCTTCCTGGTTATGAAGGATACTAAGATTCACCTCCTTCTGCACATATGTGCATAAAATATTTTCATCCACATCGGAGCCACTTTCAACTTGATTGCCTGAATGCGTGGCTAGAATGTTCTTTTTCTCTGCATCCTTCTTGCGGTTCTTCAGGTTTATCTCTGGATGTAGTTTCCAACACTTTTCCTAAATGTGGCCATCAATGTTGCAGTGATTGAAATGGTTGCTGGGATCTTTGCACTGATGTGTAGTGGTTGCTATCTTCTTATATTCCCCCCCTTTCCACTTCTTCTTCCTCTTCTTGGAAGGATCCTGGTGATATTTTTTCTTGGAACTGCTTGGTTCCCCTTTGTTTTAGCCTATGTTTTCCAATTAATGTGCATGTACACATGCCTCATCCACTATCATTGGCTTGAAGAGCATCACCTAATTTCATAGATGACTATGTAAACCCCCAAGATACTTGAGGAGTACATCTAGGTTCTTGGGATAGATACCCAACATGATGTCCATATTTCTAATCTTTAGTCATGTACTCCTATACACTCTGTCTATGCCTTTGCCTGAAGTAGTGCCATTGGATCTATTGGTCCTATACATACCTGATAGGGTAGAATTAAGACTTGATGAGTGTTTTGAAGTCCTCCCACATAGTTACTAGTGGATCACCCTCCAGCCTAAGTGTTTCGGTATGGATTTCCTAACAAGTTAAATCATGGCCCTCTAAATTAAATCTAACAAATGAAATCTTTTTCTCTTCATCTATATGGTGAATGAAAAAATAAATTTCTAGTTGTTGCAACCAATGATTCAATTTTAATGCATTGATCTCACCTTGGTATGTTTTTATGTCCACTTTTACTTCCATATTGAATAGGGATAGTGAAGGTTTAGCGACACGCGAACTCGAATGCTCTTTCTCATATTCTTTTTGTGACTCCTTCCTTGGGTTTTCCTGATCTCCCGATTTTCCCTCGGATCTAATATCCAAGTTAGAACCTCCATCGTCTCTGAATGATCCAAGATTGCTTGCTAGAGCTACTATGAGGAGTTTCATATTGTAATTAATATCGACGACCTGTGCTTCCAATCTCTCAAATCTCTCTTCTACAAGATCTCGAGGGATGTTATGAGCAGACTCGTCTACCATGGATATGGTTTTTCAGACTTCTCTTCAAGTCGATTCTCTACAAATTCCCAAAAATACCCAAAATAAAACCTGTTATGATACCAATATGATTTGTAAACTACTGTGGATATTCCACTAGAATAGTTCGTCACAACATATTTGATAAATAAAACTTAAATCTACACTATGAAGGTTAAATTCCTTTAGATTATAGAATATTTAGTTACTCACTTTTTGCTTGTGCACGAAATAGATAAAATGCAGAAAATTGAGAATAGTAAAATACAATCACACACCATCCCCAAAATAACACCAATATTTTCTATGGGAAACCCTTATAGGAGAAAACCCAACTAGAAGGTGAGGCCACTCTGCTCTCTTTTCTCTGGTATGGAAATAATGCAAGTACAAAGGAGAAGGGACTCTTTATGGAGTTACCTGAGACCTATTAGGATTCTACATAACATTAACCCCCTCTATTATTCTCTCTAATTTCTCACTCCCAGTTGTTCTGCTATGATATGGAACAAAATACAATAACATAGAATGAAACCCCTTCTCCTCCTAGCGACCCAATATTTAACATAGACAAATATCCATCTAGGGTTAGGGTTTTGATATCCTGAACCTTCAATTGTGATAAGGTTTTGTACCTTTTATATTATTCTTGAAAGTTCTCACATGGATAGCTCCATATGCATGGGTAAAGGGGTCTAGCGTGGCATCCTCTTGTACAATGGTGCTCAACACGATATGTCAACTTGGGGGAGTGTTGGCCCTTGACCAAGTTTTGAAGAGTACTTGGTCATATTTGACCACTTTTGGGACTGCGACAACTTGCCAAGGAAGGAGCACAACGTGAAACAAAAAATAAGGAAGCAAGACCTATTTTGGGGTCTATTTTAGGGTTTTTGGGTTGATGTAACGAGAAAGGGATGTCGGCCCGTGGGTTCACCCATGTTTAGGCCCATTTTGTAATCTATAAATAGGCAATATAGATAGTAAAAAAGGGGAGAGATAGTAATATAGTACATTTGTGTGATGTATGAACGAAATCTTAGTGCTAGTATTTGGATCTGTGTGA
The DNA here is from genome assembly GCA_032191745.1 of Picea mariana. Classification (NCBI taxonomy): domain Eukaryota; kingdom Viridiplantae; phylum Streptophyta; class Pinopsida; order Pinales; family Pinaceae; genus Picea; species Picea mariana. Next base: position 496,568 of record JASDQU010101990.1, read on the forward strand.
TCAGATGTATCTTAGAGTTCTCTGTGCATGAGATAGGAGAGCTAAGTGCAGGTTGTTATAGTCTTTCGCTGAAGAGCAAGGAAGAAGGATCTAGTGAGCTGCGCAGATCTTCTGTCCTGTGCGAAGTAAGGGTCATTAAAGCTCTGTGCTGTAGCTGCTGGACCAAGATAATATAAAGAAGACTTTGTGGACGTATCCCCAGGGTGGGGGTGAACCACGGTAACTGTGTGTATGGTGTTTTTTGCTTCGCTCTTATGTATTTATCTCTTTCTTGGCTAAGTGCTTGATGTGGTTAAGTAGATCTAGTATGCTTTGTGCTGTTGAAGAATGAATGAACATTAGATTTGATATATGAGATGCTCAGTGCTTGATCTGTTGAATCTAACCTATCTTTTTGTGGATAAGTACTTAGTATAAGTATTCACTGCGATTCTCTGTGCCTTCTGCGAAGTTGATTAATGAACGTATATTAAGAAATAATTGATGCTAAGTGTGCTGTAGGAAAGATAATCAAAGATATATGTCCCAGCTAAGGTTGCAGACACCTGATTCTTGCAACCACCCCTACCTCTACCTCGGGTGAGACTTCATCTTCTTTACAGGTGTTGCCAAAAGGGCCGGTAGTTAGGGCTTTGTTGGTGCGCTCTTGAGAGTTGAACCCTGGATCTGCCCCTGTGCCAACAGGGAGGCATTAATTTTGCATATAGTCTCTGATTGACGAATGGTCTGCACTGTTTGAAAGGTATCCTAGTTTAGAAAACCGTCAAGGGTGTGGGCACATGGTTTGGACAACATAGTCCCCCAAAACATTGTTTAATGCCTCAAAATGGATCTGGAAGGTTTCGAACCCCAATTTTCCAAACTGAGACCTGCCACTAAGATAACATTGCAAGATGATTCCTCCAATTTTTTCCACTCTGAAAGCATCGAGATAGATGAAAAATAATATAATGATCCAATCTGGATCATACCTCCCCATTTAAGGATGTTTTTGGTCCCCAAAAGATTTACTGAATGAGGTGAGGAAATATTTCCTCTACCTTATCCCCAGAGTACCATTTTACTTTTCTTGGAAGTTGACCTTTCAAGACAACACACCAATGGTCATGCTACCGTTGTCTTGTAGTTCTGGATCTCTTATGCAAAATTAAGTCCTTTTCCAACTCTTTTTGAGCATCTGATGATAAATCCTCTATGGAAGCTAGGACCTTCTCCTTCTCCTGATCCAACATGGAGGGATCATAGAGTTTGAGATTCTCCACATTCACTACTGAGTAAATGCACATGTATGGGGGTAAAATGAGCTTGTAGGTGTTATCTCCCACCTTTTCCAATACCTGAAATGGAACTAACCACAGAGCCTTGATATTCTTACCAGGACCCTATAGCCTTTCCTTATTCAACTGTAATGATAATCTATCTCCCACTCTAAATGTTCTCTCTATTATATGCTGGTCATGGCTAGCCTTGTACTTTTCCTATGACTTCTTCAACGTCTCTTGTACTTGTGCATGGATTTTCTTGATCTTCTCAACAATTTTTTCTGCTTTTAATGTATCTCCTATGAGKTCATCCCTCACTCCTCCTTTCTKTCCATATACAACATCTAAGGGTGAATGTGGAAAATATCGAAAGCGAGTTTCAAAAGGTGACTTACTAGTATAAGTGTGGAATGATCTGTTATAAGAGTGTTGTATATAAATCATATTTTCATCCTAGGTATTTGGATGCTTTTGATTGTACCYCATCAAAAGCTACACCAAAATCTTGTTAACTACTTTTTTTTTCCCATTTGTGTCTAGATGGAATGTTATAGACCTATTAATATTAGTGTCAATATTCTCCCACATTGTAGTCTAGAAGGCACTGAGAAATCAAGTGTCCTTGTCTGAGATGTTTCTCCTTGGTATCCCAAATTGAAGCCAGACCGGTTTACTGCGTCCTATCCCTTGACAGTATTTTACAAGGCATGAGAATGCACATTTTTCTGAACTTGTCAACTACCACAAATATATATTCCCGCTCGGTTGGTAAACCACCCACAAAATCCATAGAAATGCTTTCCCACGGTCTAGTTGGTATTGATAAGGGATGGTACAGACCTTGCTTCCTGATACTATGCTTGTTGGTACAACAAAGTATACATCCTTTAATATAATATGCTACATATTCTTTTATTCTGGGCCAATACACATACCTATTTAAGTTGAAAATTGTCTTCCCAACACCAAAATGTCTTGCAACCTTGGAGGTGTGAGCCTCTCAGATAAGATGCAATCATTCACCTTTAGGAACAAAATTATTTTCTATCTTGTAGAGTAGACCATTCAAGAAATGATAATCAACCTTGATGTCACCTTATTCTATATGAATTTGTCCTTGTAGCTGCTAAAACACCTCCTTGAAGTCCTCATATTCTATGTATACGTCTTTGTATGCATCATGGGTAAAAGGATCCATGTGCATCAGAGTTCCCAAAGTTTCAATCTTGGATGTTGGTGGCCATGAAAACATGTCTGGCAACTTGTTTGTGCCACCCTTCTTATACTTTATGACTGTTACCCACCCATGGCTAGGGGTAACTAGAAGAGCTCATGTCTCATGGCCCATAATGGAGAGCATGATCCCAATCATCATGATGATAAACATATCCACATATGGAAGCCTAACAACTCTCCTCATTCACCTTTACAACTACAGGTCAACCAAAGCCCATCACATCCAAGCAAACCAATGTATGGGAGATGGTAAGCCATCGTCCCCATGAGGTATGTTAGTCCTTCTTTCATTCAAAGTGTTGTGCTTAATTTGTCGGGCATGTGGATGAGGATATTTGGTTGAAGTTGGATAATGGATCATTGATTTGAGAGATTGTGTCAGTTGCCTTATTTCACCTTGGTGGTAAGCTTCTAATCCCTAGTCCCATGTTGTCACCACCTAGGGAAAAGGGGTACTACTGGGGCCCCCTCACAAGGGTAATGTTTCATTCCCCACCATACTTAACACTTTCCATACAAGATCCTCTCATAGTGTACTAAACTTTGGAAATGGCTCATAGTCCATTCTCTCATGAGAAGAAGAGATGAAGGCCCAAAGTTTGATTACATTTTTTGTTGAAAGAATAAGAAAGTGATGCTAAAGAAAGAAAGGAATGATAACGAAAAAGGACTAACAAATTCCAGTCAAAACTTGATCTCTACTCTTTCAGTGCCCACCCTGGTCCCAAATAGGAATGATACAACTTGAAACCTTGTAAATGGGACTTGAAAATATAATAAAGTAGACTAGAAAGATGGCTGATAAAGGGGTTTGGGAAAAATAACATGTAAATATGGGGTAACTCAAGAGAAAGTTCACCCTCTACAAAGACGCTCATAGAAATGGATTCAATGACATTATTATCCATGAAGTAAGCCCTAAAACCATATCATTTTCAGACTTATTATTGAAGGGTTTTTACTTTCCATGTCACTCTCGGGACCTATCCCTCTACCTAGGTTATTTTACTTCCTGTCTAGGTGGCACACCTAATATGGTTAGATTAAGGCCCTCCCATACTTAAAATTGTCAACTCACATGGGATCCTGGTATGGTGTGATGTTTGAAGAGGACATTGAGGTGAATTATCTTACATGGATTATATCTTAAGTTGGAGCTTACTTTGCATGTTTTAAGGGATAATGTTTCATATGGACTTTGGCTAGCCATGTTTTATACTTTTTTTTTTGTTTTGGATGGCCCTGACATGGTTCTTTGAGGCACGTCTTGGGATTGTACCTAGAACATTGTGCCTTTATTGTAGGACTTTGGCATGTTTTATGGAGAACAATGGGTCATCAAGTGACTCACCACCATCAAACATGGCTCTCACATCCTCAAAACCTTGAAAGATTGAGAGATGGGCTTGGTAGGAGCAGATTCAGTCATGATGGCACACAGGTGCGATGGAATCCCCATAGGCTGGGCAGAGTACCCCTGGATTTATTCTACACCAAGATCAAGGAATTTGTAGCAATAGATAGTCAGATACAATTGAGAGATGAGATGTAGCTTCGCAGGGCCTCAACCCATCACCTAGATCTTGTATGCTGGCCTTATTATGGTGATGATGTCACCTTCTAGGGTATGATGCACACATAGGGTACTGATAACACATGGCATGATTTTTGTTGAGGAAAGACATCACTTTCTCCCACCCTATTCTAGATTGATTCCATATGGCCTATGGATGCCATATGATTTCCCAAGAGACCTTGACGTCTCACACGTGTGGGCTATTTTGGTTGAATTTCCATTTATTGCACTTGTAAAGGTTAAATGAGGGTTTGGCCCCACTTAAATTGAATGTTATGGTATGTTTGTGGAAAAAAGGGAGATGGTAGGCCTCATATATAAAGGCTAGCTCTCGTTTAATTTTTGGATCATCATTCTCTCACCTTTGTGAGACACTACTTCTTAAATTTTTGTCCCTTAGGGGTTGCTAGCTCTTTCTCTCTCATGTGCCATGCTTGAAAGGATATTTTATGAATGGTTTTGCTAATTTTGGACACATATTTATGCAATTAGGGTGATATTATCTTAGTTTCTTGGATGAATTAAGTAAATTTATGCAATTATTGTTTATGCTATTAATGTTCATGGTGAAATTGTTATTTTGTTGCAAAAAGTCTTGTTTATTAAAACCCTAAGAGAGGAAAATAAGTTCTTCTTCCTCTCACAAGGTGATATTTGTCTAATATTGGTTGATTGTCCTTGCTATGGTTAGAACCATAAATCCCTAAAGTGCTATCACTTTAGGATTTTAGACCTAGATAATTGATCTTTGACCTAGTTGAAGCTACAAGAAGGGAGAAATAGTTACTAGGGCCGAAATGTTCTTGTTGTTGATTTTTCAATTAAGCAATTAAAAAGTTTAGCATTCTTTTACTTATTAAACCATTAACATAATGAATGCATATAAAGGATTACTGAAAGAATAACATTCACATCATACACAAGATTTACCTTGGGAAAACCCCCTAAGGGAAAAAACCCAAAATAATTCCTTAATATAAATTCACCAACCAAGAACAATGTCTCTCTCTCTAAGAGAGAACTAACAAAGCATAAGATCCTCCTCTAACCCTAATTTAGGGAGAGTAGCGCACCACTTAACTAAGATATACGCAAGAGATAAACCAAGAACTTCCACAACGTCACCTCCTAGATGCAATAACATCTCCCTCTCAGACTTGCTCAATTCCTCTTCTTAGCTGCAAAGATAGTGTGTGTGTGTCCAATTGAGGCATTATCCTCCCTTATAAATAGTATTCTGGCCTACCTAAATTAGGTCTGGGTTGACTTGTCACTTTACCCTTTTAATTTACATTTTAATTATCAAGGCACAATAGGGCCATCTTAATAAATATAATATAATAACATTCTTTAGGGTTTGTCTTGGTTAAATACAATAAGGATGTCTTTCGAAGCTACCCAATCTTCAACACTCCCTCTTAGCAAGGAAGGTGTTCTTCTCTTTATGGTCATCATCACTGCTTCTGCATACTTGGTCATTGTCTTGTTGTTAATCATGGATCTATATATCATAGGAAGTTCTGCACTTTCACTCGAGTAGCATACCAGCCTGCATTGGAGTAACATACCAACCTGCACTGGAGCTAACATACTAGCCTGTGTTGGAGTAGCATACCAACCTGTGCTGGGGTAGCATACCAGCCTATGTTTGTAATGTCCCATTTCCCTTAGGCAGTCGGGATACCGTGGTGGTTTATCCAATTTCCCGTAAACCATTAAACGGACAAGCTAGGGAAATGACATTAGTAAAGTCACTTTTGAGTTATAAAGTAAAACTTAGGGAAAGTGAGTTTATTAATGTTAAACCCCTCTTTGAGGGTATTTTCTCCAGTTATTAATTAAAAGGAATATTTAATGGARGAAAAAGGAAAAAGTGAAAAGACAAAAAGGAGGATGGAGGATTGGAGAGGCATTGTGGAATAACCATTTTGAAGAAATTKTTGGGAGAAGCTCGAGAGCTTGTGATGAGGGTTTCAAATCCCTCGGTGAGAAAATTCAGTTTCGAGGTTGAAACAATACCTTCCTAGMTGAATATCRGGGAAGCCACCCAGGCTTCTCATTTACAGGTCATTGGCATTGAGATCTAAGGAGATTTATCTGAGGAGGGTTTGGTTTTTCAGTTTAGAGAAGGGAAGGCATTTCTTCCTTGGCACATAGGACGTGTGGGACGTTCCTCCTTGAGATGGGTGCATCCTTTCCCTGTGGCATCGTGTATCTTTGGAGCTGGGCGTATTTCCTTTCCACAGGTCGTGTAGCTTGGAGCTGGGCGTGTTTCCTTGCCCCAGGTCGTGTATCCTTTCCACAGGTCGTGTAGCTTTGGAGCTGGGCATATTTCCTTTCCATAGGTCGTGTAGCTTTGGAGCTGGGCATGTTTCCTTGCCCCAGGTCGTGTACTCAGCATTGGTTGAGTGAGCTGTTATCTATTGGCTGCATATGCTCCTTGCTGGCCGTTTCCTTCATCGTTTACCAAGGGTGCGTGCTCCTCCTTTTGTGTGCTACGTGGGGATAGGGAGTTGTTGCTGAGGTCAATCCCCTTGGTTAGCTATTCATTGCACTGTAGAGAAGAATACTTCTGTCCTGGGCGCTGCCATATCGCTCCAACAAGCAGCATAATAACTACCAACTGAATCGCTCACCATCATCAAATTCGTGTGGGCAATTTTGGCATTTCGTATGGCTGTTCCAGCTTCTATAGAAAGTATTGTAATCATTTCTAAGAGGTACTTGATCTCATTCTAATTGTTATTGGAACAACATTAATATTATTCCATAAATACATGCTGAGTTTTAGCAGAGTTGTCATCAAAGGTGAATGTTTTCTTTATATTTTTATGGGTTTTGTTTAACATTGAAACACAACACTTGGCATCTCATTGGGGAGGTATAAGGGGGAGAAAACCATCATAACAGTAAAAAAAACACAGAAACAACTTGCTGCCCATCCCAAATTTCACCTACAGCCATAAAAACCAATGCATGCAAAGTGTTTGACGAAAGTCCAACACCAAACTCGGAAGGATTTTTCCTACATTTCTATCTTAGAATATTTCAGTGGTATCAGAGCATGATCTTGGCTAGCTTTGGGCCACATTGGTGACTGAAGAGGGGCTGCAAAACATCACCTATAGGCACAGGAGGTACAGAAGCATAGAGGGCAGGGAAGCAGAAATGGAGGACACTCCACGAAACAATGCAAATCTGCCAGAGGATAGAGAAGATGGATTGATTAGAGGGCTTATGAAAGCCTTACAGGACATTGCAGAGGGTCAGAGGGAGACCCAAGAGTTCATGGGCAGAATCACAGGTTATTCTCTAGGGAGCAAGCACGATGAAGAAAAAGGGGAGAGCATCAAGAGAGGGAAGATGGAAGAAGGGGGAAACACACACAGACCTCATATGGAGGTGATCACTTCTAGGACTGGTCCTCAGAACTGCCCTCATGACTATAGCGAGATTCCCAGATCTACCATGCCTAAGTTTTTAGGACCAACAGAGACAGGTACAGGAGGACAGGTAGAGCAGGATGAGCCACTAGCAGCTTATTTCCAGGAATACAAGGCCATGGATCCGGAATTGAGGGAAGCTATGACTTTTGCCGAGGTCTGTAGCTTCAAGGGGAGAAACAGGCCGAGATTTTTCAACAAGGGTCCCACACAGAGCTATGAGTTGCAGCGCACAGTGGGCAAGCTCACCTTGCCATACTTCGATGGGACGTCGAAGTGCACTGCACGAGCTTGTGTGCAGAAGCTCGACACCTACTTCTAGATGAACCCCATGGCAGAGACCGATGCCATTAAATTGGAGACCTTGCACCTGGAAGGGGAGGCACAGGACTGGTGGTACCATGGGATGACCACTCTGGGTCATGCCCACATTGTCACCTATGCTGAGTTCACAGGTAGACTGGTGCACCGATTTGACAGATGGGATCCTGAGTTGTCTTTTAGGGACTTGGCGTAGTTGAAACAAACTGGATCAGCGGATGCATATATATCAGATTTTCAGAGGATATCAGTGATGGTCACCGATATCTCCGAGGCCCGTTTGGTGATGCTATTCACAGAGGGGCTAACCGAGCCACTTCGAGGATGGGTGAAGGCTTATAAGCCAACTACACTACAGGATGCAGTCAGCAGGGCTCGCGATCTACAGGATTCCGTACCCAGACCCAAGTTCACCCCAAGGCCGAACTTCCCCACGAAGTTCAATGACAGGGGACCACCACAGAGGGACGACATAGGACAGCCACAGAGGGACTGGACAGGCAGGAATAGGATGGACAATGCTACCAGGAAGGATTTACGAAGGAGGAAACTGTGTTTCAGTTGCCAAGAACCATGGGTACCAGGTCACAGGTGTGTAGGCAAGGCCAAGGCACACTACATAGAGGTCTTCTCAAATAGCGGGGAGGATGAGGAGACAGGAGAACATGAGCAGGAGGAGGATCCACCGATGGCAGAGGTAGAGCAGACATCGATGGGAAAGCAAGGGATTATAGCATCACTCTCCGGGATTCCCAGGTTTCACACCTTCAGGATGAGAGGGGGAGTACAGGGACACAGAGTGACAGTGTTGGTGGATGGTGGGTCATCCCACAATTTTATCGATGCTTCATTGGTAGAGCGGAAGGGCATTTCCACCGAAGCCTTTGAGGGCTTTTCAGTGATCATACCAGGGGAGAACACCCTGAACTGTACCAGGTACGTCCCGCAGATGACATTGAGCCTAGGGAACTACACCATCACAGACGACTTCTTCGTGGTGAAAGTGCCTGACACCAATGTGGTATTGGGTGTCCAGTGGTTATACTCCCTCGGGAAGTACACCACCAACTATCAGACTATGGAGATG
>JASDQU010101991.1:28880-42037 GCA_032191745.1 Picea mariana
ATTTCTAGATGTCGATCGACTATTCAAGCATGAAAAACGGATTTTCTATGACCGAGAAATTTGATTTTGAAAAATCTGCTCTTTTCACCAGCTAATTCGTCGAAAATTTTGCTAGTTAGCTGGTGAAAGCTCCGCCTTTCACCAGCTTAGGAGCGGATTTGTCGGTAAATAAGCTGGTGAAAGCTCTGTTACGGCCAAAATCTTATGGTTTTTGCCCAGATCGAAGATTTTTGCATGAGAACGAATTGGAACCTCTTCTAAGACGTTATTAACAAATTATCAAATCTATCCAATCAGCCACTTTTGGAAAATAAAGAGAAGAAGAGATGTACAAGTGTCATTTACCTTTTTTAAAAGCAAGATTTCAGGGATTTGGAAATTTTTACCAAATTCAAAATTATCTTCGAGAGATCGAATCTGGGGAGCCTTGGAAGGCTACAACTACACTTCATCAGCGGTTACCTATTGGAAAATCATCAAATAAAGATTAGTCTTATTTTGTGGATCTCTCCCTAGTTTATTGTAATTGGATTTACTTTCTGTTTTGAAGATATCAGATCCATTATTCTAGGATCTGAGAACTGAAATGTAATGATATAAATACTTAGACTCAAGAGGATTGAGAGGTTCAATTCTGGATGCAGAAATTACATTCTTTGTAATAGACTTTCATGATAATACAGTGGACAGTTTTCTCTCTTTATTGATGTCAGATTCCTCTCTTCTTCTATATTGTCATTCAAGTTGTCTTAACTGTCATATGACAGTCATCTCATTGTTCAGTTCACAATTTGAATGTTAGTTGTTTTCATTGTTTATTAAACCCATCCCTTGGCATCCGGTTTATAAACATTGGTTTCTTCACCCATTTTAAGCTATTTATCTGATTATCAGTCCTTGAGAGCACTGGCTTATTTGATTATTGTTAGTAGTCTGGATACATTGTCATATTTCAGTTATCCCATTGATCCATTCATTACTTAAGCATAAATCCATTCATTTTATAAGTTACCAAGCATCTTTGGTTTACAACCCCAAAGAGTTTCTTGGAGGGATAACACTGATCATTGTAGAGCCTGAGCTGATAGCCAATCATCTTCCCGTGGATTCAATTTGGATCAAATGTGATCAGCTTAAGGAAGCGCCAATTCGTTATATGTGTTCATCCAAATGGCCAACTTGTTTTGTACAACAAGGTATGTAGAAGCGTTCATCAACTATGTATATTTGCATTGTAAAGGTTTCAGTATATCTTGATTAAAGCTTTGACATAGGGCTTAGTAAAGGAAAAGGCACACTATTTTCTTATGATGTAATCATGGTTTCAATTCTCCCATGTTTGGAACTAATTTCTAAAATGTGTTCAGCTCAAGGAATCGCCAATTCGTTATATTTGTGCATCGAAATGGCCAACTTGTTTTGTACATCAAGGAATGTAGAACTGTTCGTCAACTATGTATATTTGCATTGTAAAGGTTTTAGTATATCTTGGTTAAAGCTTTGACATATTCCTTAGTAAAGGACAAGGAGGACTGATTGCTTATGTTGTAATCATGGTTTCAATTCTACTTTTTCGCTCACTTTAGGCTCCAATTTTCCATATCTCGAGTCTTAATTAGGTTGGTTGTGGCCATTGTTTTAATTCTATACTATTGATCTTGTTAGAAATAGGGAAAAAAACAAAAGAATAATATTTTTAAAATTTTCTTTTAGCTAGATCAACATACACATACAAGAGATCTAAAAAGATTTATGAGTAGAAGCAAATAAGAAACAGTAGATCTGATAACAACAAATATTTTTGAGCATACAACAACTTGATCTGAAACTGAAATAAGTAAATTAGAAGCTAAAACAAGTAGATCTAAGTCTTAAACATGTAGATCTGAAACTTAAACAAGTGGATATAAAACTGAAGCAAGTGGATCTGAAACTTACCTCTTGAATAATGAGAGATGTACTTAACGCACATGTGAATGTAGGCCTCTGTAATATGCTTAGATATAGTTTAGGTTCATGGATCAACCTCTTAGGGTTTGATCTTTGTCAAGGAGAACTTTAGGATTGTTTTGCCAATAGGAAAACCCTAAGGAAAGATAACAATAACCCTAAGCAATTTACTCAAACAGTAAACCCTTATATCCAGTGACACCACAGGGATAGATCTGAAATAGGTGAGTGAAGTCCACACAGTCCACAAGTCCCTTACTCAGAAAAGGGGACAACAAGCTACAAAACCTTACCTTACTCTATGCGACAACTAGAGAGGAGGTATGACAACTATGGAGGGAGCCCAGAATGAGGCTGCGACTCCTTCTAACTCAGATCTGAGGACAAGAGAAGGGACGACAACCCTACAACAATCTTGGCGTCTAGGAGGGGGCAGATCTCACACAGTAGAGGAGGTCGGCTGCTAGAGAAAGAACAGATCTACAAGTTAGGAAAGTCCTGGCAGCAGTGAAGACCTTAGCAAGGAACCATCTAGCAAACAACTTCAAGGTAGGATCTTCAAGCACATGAAAATAGAACTGAGGCTTGAACAGTATAGGAGGCCGCAAAAAATCAGAAGAAGACTGTCACTGAGGTAGCCACAACTTTGTCGAAGAGTGAGAGTGTGAGTGTAGGAGATAATGAGGATAGGTTCTAATTTATAGTTTAAGATAGGGTTTTAGGTTATTAAAGTAATAATTAATATATTGACATATTATTAATATAAATATTAAATTAATATGTCAATTTTAATATTAATTAATATTCTAATTTAACATTACAAAACCCCACTCACGCAAGATGAAAACCCCACTCACGCAAGATGAAAACCCAAACTCATAAACCAAGGGTGAAGACCAATCACGGGGTTAGGATAGAGACAAGGGGGGGGGGGTTCCTTAGTGACAAAACATGTCCATTTGAATCTCAAGGTGACCAATAAACTTTATTATCACTGCATAAGGGGGTACATCACACAATGTGGTCATGCCCATCTTCATAGACTCTCCTAGGTCCCGTGGACCATCCCGGGAGAGAGGAAGAGGATCACACATCAACACATCTTGGTATTACACCAAGATCTACCTGGTCAAAGACCAGGTTTCCCCATAACACATTTGGGGGGCCCAAAACACATCTAGGGTCTTATCCACCAAGGTACAAGACCAAGGATCAACCCATGCATTAAGCATAGGTTCCCTGGAACACATGCAGGGGCCCTAGACACATCTAGGGACTTATATCAACGACCACAGAACACATCTAAGGATCAATCCAAGCACTGTGCAAGGATTCCTTGGAACACATCCAGGGGCCCTAGAATACATCTAGGGTCTTTACTGCTTGGTCCTAGACCAAGAACCCTAGTCATCTACTAGGGGCCCTCACAAGGGTCTTTTTCCATGGCACTCACTGCTTGGTCTCATACCAAGAAACCCCAGGAGTGTGCTGGGGGCCCTAGTCCACAACTAGGGTCTTATGCCATCCTCTAGGAGAATGGCTCTTGCAGCTGCACTAATTTCAACAGATCTTACTGGTACGTTGTAATGATTGTTGGCAGTGATTGTGAAGAAAGACTTTCAAATTTCTAGTTTTTTCCTTGAACTATTTTTTGCAAAATCTCTGTTATTGTATAGCAATGTATTGTTTGTATTGTTGTTCCTTCTGAAATATGTCTTAGCATCTTGTACTTTAAAGTTTCATTTTGGTACGATTAATCCTTTTATTAAGTTTTGAGGTTCAATCATGAGTTTATTTTGATGTTTGTATTTTTGAGACTAATAGAAACTTACAAAAATAGGGTATTGATGTTTGCCATTCTACAAATATTGGAAAACAATGGTAGTACAACTACACTTGACACCTCGAGCTATGTAGAAAAGTTTGCAACAATGGGCCTTAGAACACTTTGTGTTGCTTACAAGTTTTGTGATGTTGTGTTACAACAAATTTTGCCTTACTCCATGCAACTTGCTTGGATGGCTTTTCCATTTCCCTATGCAGACTTGAAGTTCCCGTTTTGTGCATTCCAGAGCCAAAAAAACATATTTTTCCACATATATGCGCCCTATCAGTTATACAACATGTGTATACGCAGGTTGCTCCACTACATCCAACATACATCGGGTTTAGTGCTCAAAATTAAAAATTATGTCGGGTTTCCATGCCATGTCACGAGATCCATGATCCTTGACCTTCCATATACTGGAAATGCTCCGACTCAGTCATTCAGTTCCATTTGAAGGCTATAAGTTGAGCTATATTCAAGCCTTGAGGGGACTCAACAATTTAACTTTGAGAGCAAAGACACTCTGGAGAAATTTCACTTCATATTGAGTCCACATCCCTTTGTCTTTGAAACTCTGTACTCTTTGTTCAACCCCCAAGCTCTTCCTTCTTTGTGATGGAGAACCTCATTGACCCCTTTATATGAGCTTGCCTTTGGTGGAGGATTGAAGTGGTGGAGGCCCAACTGGAGGGACTTAGTTTCTCGGTTTCAATATGTGCCGTTACAAAAATTTGTCACTTATGTACTTCTACTGATTATTTTGATAGAAATACTTTTTTCTCATCCAATTGATATCTTGCAAATATTTGAATTATTATTCCATGGGCGTATTTGTCATGTATGTTAATGGATTATTCTAATCTATATGCTAACATTATATATTATCACCAGATGCTTGCGTATCTTGGTTGTTGAGGACAAGTTGTAGGTATAAAGCTTTGGGTTGCATGCTCAACGATGGTCTTCATCGAACGTCCATACGAGGTAGGCTCTTGGTCTTGTCTTGTTAGCATTTCATTTATATAACATACCTGGGATTATAGTTGATTTCTGCGTGTCATTCCGTCTGTTGTGGTTTACCCCTTGCCATAGAGAGATTTTCCTCGTAATATGTTGACATGTAGAATTCATGAAAATAAAATTTTATGGAAACAAAATCTGCTTTAACTAAACATGGAGAAAAGATAAATCAAGTAGAGAATAGAGTTCTCATATGTTATTTGCATCTCTTTTTTGCCGCCCTTTATTTCAATAGCAGTCTGTACAAAATACTAACTACAATTAAAGGACTCTTTTGGTTCAAGCTTTTTTTCTTAATACAAATTGTACATCCTAGATCGTCTGCAACTTAGAGAGAAAGTAGTGCTTGTGTATTGAAACATTAACCTCCTAGAACTCATCCAAGGTCATGGATATGTAAATCCAGTGCATGATAAATTAAACAAGCATTATGATACTAATACTAGTAGTGTTGCATAGATATGATCAACTTATGCAAGCCGTCGCACTAAGATAGCATGGTGGTAATATGTTATCTTTTATAGTATGCTCATATATAGAATCCTAACTTGTCTGCTATACCCAACAAATAGAATTGACATGAAAATGTACACTTCTATTACATGCCAGATAAGCGAGACAACTATAGCATAGAATGTGAGTTCACAGTTGAACATCTTAATGCAAATAGTAAATAAGATCTTTTGCAAAGGTGTCCATAGGCATTTCACATCTATGTGGTGCAATTGAATATTTCATATGGCTAGCTTAACATAGATAGAATAACAATATTGAAGATGTTGTTGAATTTTAATGCTAAGCTCATGCACATGTAGTTTATTTCATTTTATCATTAGCTGAACCATAACTACTGCAACAACAATACACACGCTGTAGTAAACCAAGATCACAAGAAGAATAACCATGCACAAAAGACACCAGAAATATCCTGGGAAAACCCTTCTCAACCAAGGGAAAAACCCAACAATCCTTTGCTATATTCTCAAGAGAAGATCCACCATCCACCACCAAACCTAGCACACAAAAGTGTGCTTCTATGACCGAGAAAGCTAGCTCCTAGAGAAGTGTGAATTGCAGTCCTCATAATTTCAGACCACAACTTTTGAAATTATGAGATGACAAGTGAGTGTGATCCACAATGGGGATCCACTCTTATTTGTACAGAACTTATCACATCAAATGATGTGTCTATTGGCACAATAGGGCTGATCTGTACAACTTAATAATATAATTAATAATTATACAATATTAATTAACTTTCACATGGTGGGGCCGACTTGTACCCTTTACATCATATATTAGGGTTACGGGTAAATCTTACTCTTAGACAATATAGCAAGGGATCTCTCACATCCTCTAGTGCTTAGCCACTAGGGACACGTCCACCTGGTCTCATCCACAGGGACGTCACTCTCAACAGATCACTCAACTGAGTGCACATGAGTACCATCTGGAGAGCCATCTCAAGCCGACTCAACTAAGTCCATAGGAGTACAAGGCAGGAGACCATCTCAAGCTAACTCAACTCAGTCCACACGTCATAACAACTCAGTCCAGAGTCTAACGCACACCCATCACATGGGCACACCCAACACATGGGCACACATCGTCTCAACTCAGTCCAGGGGAGAACGACACACCCATCACATGGGCCCTCTCACAGATCGACTCAGTCTAGAGGAGAACGACTTGGAGAATGTCACACGATGCTGCAATCATCGACACTCCCTCTCATCTAGGGAGGTATTCTCCACCAGGCCAAGTCTCTCACGAAAGTACTTGAACTTCGTCCTGGCAAGCGGTTTGGTGAAGACATCTGCAACCTGCTCGTGTGTAGAAGGGTACTGCACATGTATTACTTTCCTCTGCACCATATCTCAATGTGTTTCGATTTATCGTTAAACACAGGATTCTCAGAGAGCTTCACACAACTCTGGTTATCGAAATGGATAACGATGAAATCCATCTCATGTTGAAATAAGTCTGCAAGGAGCTTGCGAAGCCACACTGCTCCGCGGGCTGCCACACATAACACTATGTACTCCGCTTCTGTGGTACTCAAAGCCACAAAGCTCTTGTTTCATGTTGCACTAGGAAACCATGGTAGATCCCAAAGTAAAACAACAACCGGATGTGCTCTTCCGGTCCACTGCACTCCCTGGCTAGTCTGCATCGGAATATCCCTGCAATCAACATGTCTACACCAAAGGCATATCTCAGGCCATAACCAACTGTGCCTCGTAGATATCTCAACACATGCTTCACTGCTATCCTGTGTGTTTGCCTCGGCTGACTCATGAATTGGCTGAGTACATTCACTGCATAGCATATATTAGGTCTGGTGTTAACCAGATACATCAATGATCCAATCAGCCGTCGGTAAGGATGTGGATCAATCTCGCCTGAATCAGTAGAAGCCTCATTCATTTTCTTCAGATCCATCACCATCGTTGTAGGCATGGATTTGCAGTCCATCATCCCAAATATCTCCACTGTATATTTTCCTCGACTCAGGAAAATCTCATCAGTCCTTTGCCATACTTTTAGTCTAAGAAATAGTGCATCATACTATGATCCTTCATCTCAAATTCAGAAGCCAATGCACACTTGCATTCAACAATAAGGCTTTTTGAATCAGTGAGGAATAAGTTATCACATATAGGACCAAAATCAGACACTCGTCACCAACAATGTGATAGTATAGGTTGGGATCAACAACACTCTCGTTGAAGCCCAAACTCATCAAGTATCCAACAATCATGCTCAAGGTGCCTGCTTTAGTCCATACAAGGCTTTCTTCAACCTGTATACATGAGACTCCTTCTCATGTGTCACGAATCCATCTGGTTGCTCGATGTAGACTTCTTCCTCAATCTCACCATTGAGAAAGGCTGTCTTTACATCCATCCGATGTAGTCTCCAACCCATGGATACTGCAAAATCAATAATCTTACAGATGGAAGTGTATTTGGGAAACAGGAGCAAATGTCTCCTCATAATCTATTCCCTCCGCCTAAGAGAATCCTTTGGCCACAAATCTTTCTTTGTATTTCTTGACACTTACATCAACTGCATGTTTGATCTTATAGATCCACTTGGAAGTCACCATAGACTTCCCTTACGGTCTCGGAACAATATCCCACACATCATTCTTCATGATGGACTGATACTCTTCGGTCATGGCATCTTTCCAAACCTATTGGTCTGCTACTTTCTCCATGACAAGAAGGTTCAATATCAATGATGTGGCTCATGGTTGAAACATAGCTTGAAAATCTCCGTGGTCTCTTGCTCTCTCGGAATGTACCACGAGGAGTTGCATGTCCCTCTGCCTCTAGCAGAGTTTGTCGAGCTTATGTAGGCTTCTCTCGACCTACTTCCAATGTCTCTGAGAATCATCAGCTGGAGCTACAGGATCAACTGGATCGATATTTGTCTCCCTCTGAGCTACTGAAGTGGGAAAAGGTATTGTCTCTTCCTTCTTTTCAAATAGTTTGACTCCCTTTGAGTCAAGTGACTCCCTCTGAAGTCGGAAGGATGAACATCTTCCTTTTCTTGTGTTGCTAACCTGGAGACATCCCATGTCTTCTTAGGTCCTCTACTGTCTCTATAGTATTATGCTGGCCTCCCGTACTAGGATAATAACCAAGATGATCTCCCGTAGGGATAACAATCAAAATGGCCTCATGTACTAGGATAATAACCAACCAACACAAATGGGCTCCCGTACCAGGGATAATAGCCCTTCAATAATGAAATAAAAAAACTGGCCTCCTATAGGGATAACAACCAATATGGCCTCCTGTACTAGGATAATAACCAAGATGGCTTCCCAAAGGGATAACAACCAAAATGGACTCCTGTACTAGGATAACAACCAACCAAAAATTGGACTCCCGTACCAGGGATAATGGTCCAAATCATGAGGGTTCCCACACCAGGGATAATGCCCTTCATTATTAAAAGCAAACTACTACAAAGTAATGATGAATTCGATTAAGGAAAGTAGTATGAAACTTTACCTTAGTCTGCAATCATGCTCAATCTTGCTTTTGGTCTTCCCAAGAAGACTAAGATAGAGAAGAACTCCTCGTCGTTCTTGTTTGCATTCCTTGACTTCTTTTGAGGTGGCTAATGTTGCTTCCCTTGCACATCACTAGATGCAAGCCTAGTTTCATAGTGACAAGGGCTTGAACCCTTTCACATCACTAGCTGCAAGTCTAGTCTCCTAGTGACAAGGGCTGCAAGTCTAGTCTCTTTGATGTCCACTAGAGCTTCCATATAGCCCATGCTCAAAAGTCACCTCAAGGATCAATCTTGGAACAAGTTCAGAAATTTACTTCAAAACTTCTTCAAACTCAGAATTAGAAGTTTGCTAGAATACTTCTAGTAGCAAGATCTCAGAATTCGCCTCAAGCTTGCCTCAGAGCAGGCTGTGACCTTACTCCAAAACTAATCATCAATTAGTACTTAATACAGGCCTGAAACTCAGCCTTATCCTCTTCAGATCTGCACACAGAATTGATATGAAATTTGATCTGGAACTGTACCCTTTTGAGAAATTCGCCTTCAATAGGCCTGGACAAACCTCAGATATTTGCTGCCCATATCTGATGAAGTTCACTCTCAGATCTGCTCTTTAACACAACCTCAGATTTGCCCTTATTTTACCTTGGAGCAGGCCTAGAATTTGCTTCAGTGTTGACTTCAAAACAGGCCTCAATATGCTTTAGGACAGACCTCAAAAACAGTTCAGAAATTCACCAAACAGTCTTGAAAAAGTTCTGAAAATTAACTTCGGACAGACCTCAGACATGCATTAAGAAATTCCTTAAGATATACCGCAGACTTGTATCAAAGGTGGACTGCATACAGGCCTTAAGACTTGCGTCCTTAACCTTGCTTGGTAGACTTCAGAAATTTTCTGTAGATGCTTGCTTTGGGCTGCTTGGAACTCGGCCTTGTAATCTCCCTCAGATCAGCCTGTGGTCTGCCCTTGTTTGCTTCTTAATCCACTCGGATCTGAGCCTCACTGTCTTAGAGATTCGCTGCCACAGAACAACTGTTAACCTTCGCTTAAAACAATACTCAAACTCTGTGGTTTTAGGGCTTCTTCTGGCTGCGACAGTTCTAGAGGCCTGTGGCCAGCCTTAAAAGCTTCACCACAGAATTTTAAGTGAGGGTTCGGCCTCTCCTTACAACAACAGGGGTATGACATCAATAGATGTGTCTTCACTTACTGTGCACATAATCATTTTCAGGTCTGCTCTGATACCATGTTAAGTTTTGATGGTTAACTCATGCACATATAGTTTATTTCATTTTATCATTAGCTGAACCATAACTGCTGCAGCAACAATACACAAGCTGCAGTAAACCAAGATCACAAGAAGAATAACCATGCACAAAAGACACCAGAAATATCCTGGGAAAACCCTTCTCAACCAATGGAAAAACCCAACAATCCTTTGCTATATTCTCAAGAGAAGATCCACCATCCACCACCAAACCTAGCACACAAAATGGTGCTGCTATGACTGAGAAAGCTAGCTCCTAGAGAAGTGTGAATTGCAGTCCTCATAATTTCAGACCACAACTTCTGAAATTATGAGATGACAAGTGAGTGTGATCCACAATGGGGATCCACTCTTATTTATACAAAACTTATCACATCAAATGATGTGTCTATTGGCACAATAGGGCCAACCTATTAGAAATAGGGAAAATAGAAAACAATGAACTTTTAAAATTTTTCTATCCACTAGATCAACATAAAAGATAAACAGGTCTGAAACAAACAATATTTCTGAGTACAAAATAAACTATCGCTTACCTCCAGAATCAATGAGAGGTGTACCTGTCACATGTGAAGATGTATACCTTTGCAAGTATGCTTAGATAAAGTTTAGGTTCATAGATCAAACCTCTTGGGTTTGATCTCTGTTAAAAGAACTGTGGGACAGTTTTGCCATGGATAATAAAACCCCAATGGAAACAACAATAATCCAAAATCATAATAGCAAATAACCCCAATAGGAAACCAAATGAATAGTGATAGCATAACAAGGAAATCAATCACTAGAGAAACCTCAGATCTGGAATACAAGTGTCAAACCCTCTATTAAGCAAACACACTCAGATCTGAAAAACCAGTGGCTCCATAAGCAAATACAAACTCAGATCTGAACTACCAAAGGTTCCATATGTTAGATTTTTTAGCTTGGGAGGTACTCCGCATGTTTTGTCTTGTATGCGGTTGTTACCTTAATATTTACACTACCAGGCACTTAACTTTGTAATAGGTTTTATAAAGTTGTTTTAAGTGGTTCTTTTAGTAAAGTGACTTTTTAATAAAGTGTACCTTCTATTTTTAAAGTGACTTTATTTTCATAAAGCACTTATGTAATAAAGTGAAATCACTTTAATATTTCAAGTGATTCATTTTGGAGGGAATGGATCATGACCCTTGATTTTGAAAAGGGCAAGATATAATCTTGGCCTTTGGATCTAGGGTTGGGAAGGTGAAAAGACACTTTGGGGGGGTGGAAATGTCATTTTCAGATTATAAAAGAATGCATTGGGTAGTGTGCAAGATATGTTGTGAAGACATCGGGAGGATGTTGAGAGCACATCGGGAGGAGAGTTAGAGAGATTTTCTGAGCATGTTTGAGAGAGGAAAGTGAGCCACAAAGAGGGCACGTTTTCCAAGGAAATATGGCATGATTCCCGAGAATTTTTTTTTGTGAGTTTTTGGCGGAAATATTTTTCTGCTGTGGGAGGCCGTACGGTACGGATCTGTATAGTCTGTACAGACTTGGCACAGAAATTGAGGCATTTCGGGCATGAATTTCGAGGCAGATTTCTGTTTTTTGTTCGTTATTTCTGGGCTGTATCGAACAGTTTGTACATCAGACTGTGGGCACGGAAAACGAGGTACGGAGGAGGCCGTACAATAGTACGGTTTTGGCACGAAAAACGAGGCAGATTTCTGTGGGACAGATTTGGTACTGTGAGGTATTTTCCTTGGCTGGAAATGTGGGTTTGCTGCTGTTTTGTACTTTCCTAAAGCATAATAATAAGATCTCTCTCTCTCCCTCTCTCATTGGGTTTCCCCACATTGAGGTTTTCCCTGGCATTTGCCTAAATTTCTGAGTGTTATTGGGTTGCTGTCCACTGTGTTTTTCCGCTGCATATTTTTGCTTAGCAATGTGTATTTCTGCTTATGGAAATTTCTGAATGTGGGCTTTTGCATTTATGAAGTTTATGAAGACAGTTATCTCTAGGTTGCTAAGTGTTTTACAGAATTTCAGTTTGCTGATTTTAGTCATTAAAAATCTACATGGTATCAGAGCTTGTACTCTGAAGTTCAGTGGGTAGTATTTGGCACTTGGTACAACAAGTGATTTGCTGTTGTATTTGCTTGAAGAAGGCAGAAAAGGTTCTTTGTCAGGTGGACAAAGATGACGAGAACGTTGCTCTTGTGGGAAAGAGCAATGAGAAGAAGAAGGACATGAGCAAGGTGAGATGCTTTGCATGTCACAAGACTGGCCACTATGCTAGTCAATGTCCTTACAAGAAGGAGAAGAAGCTGGAACCAGAGGTGTCAGCATCAACAGAGATTGCAGAGTTTGTTGAGAGACATGAGAGGGAGTTTTCTCTCATAAATGGTCCCCTAGGCAGTGGTTGTCTAGTGTTCGAGGACATTGTAGTGTGGTTCGTAGACAGTGGAGCTTCTCGGCATATGACAAGGACGAGGTTAGTGTTCTTGAGTCTTCAGAAACAGACTCAGACTGTTGTGTGGGTGTTGGTACCAGCCGACAACTTGCAGTGAAGGGGGTTGGAAGTGTTAGATTCCAGTTAGAGTCAGGAGGATTTCTGGAGGTTGCCGAAGTATTGTATGTTACATAGATGATGGTTAACTTATTCTCAGTGTCATCTCTGGAGGTTGATAGATTTGGAGTGGCATTCTATTATGGCCAGGTATGGGAGCTACTCCAGACACAACAGTGATGCTTGGTGTTGGGCAATGTTACAAGAACCGAATCGGTCATCGAACTGGTCGACCCCAAAAATCGGAACCGAACCGGAACCGGAAAAAAACCGGATCAAAAAAACGATCACTAAAAATACATAAAATATTCAATTTTTCGAAAAACAAATACATATTCATGTGCATCCATGTGAATCCAAACCATTATACACAAATTTGCAAAGTTTCTCATATATATTCATGTGCATCCATTAGAATCCAATTCCAGAATCCAGATTCCAAAACATTATACACAAATTTGCAAAGTTTCTCATATATATATAACAAGTAATAGTGTATAAAACCAAAATAGCACTAAGAGTAAGTGCA
>JASDQU010101991.1:42137-63131 GCA_032191745.1 Picea mariana
CATAAGCAAACAAACTCAGATTTGAATTATCAAGTAGCTCCATAAGCAAACAACTCAGATCTGGAAATAAGTGGCACCATAAGCAAACAACTCAGATCTGGAAATACAAGTAGCACCATAAACAAACAACTTAGATCTAGAAATACAAGTAGCACCATAAGCAAACAACTCAGATCTGGAGAAATAGGTGGCACCATAAGCAAACAACTCAGATTTGGAGATACAAGTGGCAAACCCTGTCACAAAATGGCAGCCAAAAGAAAGGAAGCACCCGTGGCCCTAAAAGGGAGAGGCACCCATTGAAACAGGTCCGGCTGCAAGGGAGATAGATCCGGCATTACGAGAGGCAGATCCGACAGCAAGGAGGTGGAGCCAACAAGGATGGCACCCTCAACACAGTGACAACCACCGAACCCTCACAACATACAACAACAACCCACAATTCACTCAAAAGAAGGGGCCACGACACCTAAAGCAGTCCGCGGCTTCTACAACCAATCAAGAAGTAAATCGTGGGGGTTTAGTAATGTCCACGACAACGACAACAAGCAGAATAGTCAAGGAGTAAAATTCTAAGCCAGCAGGCAAGAACAAAAGCATAAGCTCCTAGCCAAGCATCCAACCATACCTCAGATCTGAAAAATGAAAGACCACTAGGATAGCTGTACCATAAACAAAGAAGGCAATCTGAGGTAGCTGCAGCAAGTAGGGAAGAGTGAGGAGAGTTAGAGTAGAAAGCTAAGGGGGTAGGGTCTTATTTATACTTAGGGAGAGGGGTTAGGGCATTTAAAATTATATTTAATTATTGACATATAATTAATATAAATATTAATTAATATTTAATTAAAACCCTAATTACATAAAAACCCCAATCACATAAAATAAACCCTAGTCACACAAAATAAAAACCCAATCACATAAACTAAGAGAGAAAGCAAACCAACAAGGGGTTACCTTTTAAGACAAAGACAAGGGGAGTTACATAATGGCAATTCATATCCACATGAGTCTCATAGAGACCTATAAACTTTATCATCACTGCATAAGGGGGTACATCAACAATGTGATCAGGTCCATCTTCATAGACACTCCTAGATACATCCCAGGATAGAAGAAGAGGATCACACATCTTGGTATTACACTAAGATCTACAGGAACCAGGTTTCCCCATAACACATCTGGGGGCCCTAGAACACATCTAGGGTCTTATCCACCAAGTTACAAGACCAAGGATCAACCCATGCATTAAACAAGGGTTCTCTGTAACACATCCAGGGGCCCTAGACACATTTAGGGACTTACTGCTTGGTCCAAGACCAAGAACCCCAGTCATCTACTGGGGGCCCTCACAAGGGTCTTGTTGCTTGGTTCTAGACCAAGAGCCCCAGTCATCTACCAGGGGCCCTCACAAGGGTCTTTTTGCTTGGTTCTAGACCAAGAACCCCAGTCATCTACTGGGGGCCCTCACAAGGGTCTTTCTGCTTGGTTCTAGACCAAGAACCCCAGTCATCTACTGGGGCCCCTCACAAGGGTCTTTTTCCATGGCACTCACTGCTTGGTCTCATACCAAGGAACCCTAGGAGTGTGCTGGGGGCCCTAGTCTATAGCTAAGGTCTTTTCCATCCTCTGGAGAATGGCTCTTGCAGCTGCATTAATTTCAACACGACCTGTACAACTTAATAATATAATTAATAATTACACAATATTAATTATCTTTCACATGGTGGGGCCGACTTGTACCCTTTACATCACAAATTAGGGTTACAATTAAATATTACTCTTAGACAATATAGCAAGGGATCTCTCACATCCTTTAGTGGTCAACCACTAGGGACATGTCCACCTGTGCTCACTCACAAGGACGTCACTCTCAACAGATCACTCAACTGAGTCCACAAGAGTACCATCTGGAGAGCCATCTCAAGCCGACTTAACTAAGTCCATAGGAGTACAAGGCAGGAGACCATCTCAAGCTGACTCAACTTAGTCTAGAGGAGTACAAGGCAGGAGACCACACGTCATAACAACTCAGTCCAGAGTCTGATGCACACCCATCACATGGGCACACCTAACACATGGGCACACATCGTCTCAACTCAGTCCAGAGAAGAACGACACACCCATCACATGGGCCCTCTCACAGATCGACTCGACTCAGTCTAGAGGAGAATGACCCGGAGAATGTCACACGACGCTGCAATCATCAACAGATGCAACAAGCTAGTTGCAATTATAGTATTGCTAGTTGCAATTATAATATTCAGTGTTTATTAATTTTTTTATGTTGCAAATAACCTACAAGATTTTAGTTGTTTTCCCTTAAAAGGTTTGCCTTGTGCTTGATTTAGGTCATTGAATGCTCCCAATTTATTTTAATTCTTTGTGTTGGGTTCTTAGTGGCTAGAATGTAAAAAGGATTTTCAGGCATAGTTGTGAAATGTTGATACTCATTTCTCATACACTAGTGTACGAGGAAAGTTGGATGATATTGAATATTATTGATCTAGAAAAGGATATAGGCTTATGGCATAGAGTTCTTGCTCAAAATTATCATGAATCCCATGCAGTTGCAAAAATATGACACACATCCATTCTAGCAATGTGCTTACTAATTTCTATTATATGTGTTACCCCTCATTTGGCATGATGGTTGTAATAGTGAATTTCTTCACTACCCTTGTTATTTTCTTCACAAAGAGCTTTGGATTGTTGGGGCATTCACTTGGATTATTGATGACATGGATGATGATGTGCTAGAGGTTTTGATGGTGTTTCGCTTGATCATGTGTGTTCTAGTCTCTACTCCTTGCTAGATGGTTGTACATGAGAATATATAGATCCCTTGGTGGAGCGTCCTTTTGGGGGATTGCATTTAACTTTCAAAGCATGTTTACAACTCTCGAGGCATCTACACAATTCCCTAGGCACTTGAGGGCTATTCTTCATGCACTTAACCCATTCATGCCATGCCACATCATAATTCATAGAACACTCAACCACATCATCATATTTGGAGGGTTTTACCTAATCATTGTACTCTTTCCCACACCATTGATGAGGACGTCCCACATTGGAGAAGATCTAGAAGGTTCCAAACCCCATATCTAGGGTTCATTGCATGTTTTAAGGGCGACCTAGCTTCAAGAACAATTATCTTTTGACAAAGTGCCCAAAATTCTGCTAGATCAGTGCCACTAGATGCATAATGGTTGCAAGATTTTCAAAATGTGTTCATAATAGAAAATCAAGAAAAAATTGACACAGTTATCGTGCTTTTAAAATTTGTCGCGAGAAAATTTTTGCCGCATTTTTTACCACTCGTTGGAGGAATGCCCCACATCTTTTGTTTGAGCATTTTGCTTATTTGGGGAGTTCATTGTTGATGTGTGCCTATGGTGAATAACACCCTAGCTCTTGAGGCTACATGGCCTGTGTTTTTATGCATCTATTGGGGGTTGTCCACCCTTTGGAGAGCTACACATCCACCTTGGAGGAGATCTAGGAGGTTTTCATTGCCTACTTTGAAGAGTTAGTTGTGGATCTATCCACTTATAGGCATTTGGAGGCTAGATGTTGCACCTTTGACTCACCTTCTCCGTTTTTTGATGGAGACGTCCCGCTCTCTTGGGTCTATTTTGGTTAGAGGATTGTACATGTGGCTTGACCACCTCATTATTTTATGTATTGTTGATTGGTTAGTTGGAGGAAATAATTCTTTATTCCTTCCTAGGCTAGATCTAAGGATCTCACATGAGACTATTATTCTATTGTAAAGGAAGTTGAACTAGACTCTATATAAAGAGTATCCCTTCCTCATTTGTATGCATGGTTGGATTTTTGGAGCTTAATTGACATATCTTTCTTGGAGCATATGGTTGTGTAAAGGGTTCTTTCTTTGTGGATGTTGGTGTCAATTCTTGAAGCTTCTCTATCCTGGTTATTATTTGGTGCATAAAGATTAGTGCTGAAATGTTCAAGTCTTCTACAAGCTAACTAGATCGATCCATTGAAGGGATTTTTCTACCATAGAAGGGAAGATGTTTTGTGGTAACTCCTCTCCTTCCTCCTTTGTTGGTTTGATAATTATATGGTGCCTTGCTTTGTCTATCCATCTTGGAACCCTAGCAAGAAGTATGAATACGTTTATAAAGCTATTGTTTATCTTGTTGGTGAAGGTGCTCCCTTGAGGACTCCTTCTTGTAGGGCCTTGGTCTTCATTGCTAATCTTGATTAGACAAGAGATTATTCTTCCTCTTTGGTTCCAATCTCTTATTCCTAATCCTTGAATGAAATAGACCATTTTTAAAGAGGGATTTTCTTCTTGACCCCATAAGCCCCTTTGAGTCACTTTAACTCTATTGCCCTTTTTGGATTTGGCACTGGTCTCTACTTCCTTCCATCACCTCTTTTAAAATCCTAAAAAAAACAAAATATTGTTTTATTAAAGCTACACTTACTTCACCTTGTACCTCATTGCTTAGCTTTAATAATCCTCATTGCTTAGCTTTAGTAATCCTACTAGGGATACCCCCCTTGAGTTGGAGGAGAGCCCACCTAAAGTGAAGAGGATAGGTTGCTTGGGTGACAATGGTGTTTGTCCTAATAGTTGCGCCTAGAGTTGTATCTTGTGGATTAGGGCTTTTATCATTAAGTACAATTTGGGAGGTAACAACATGCACCATGTTTTCTTATGTATTTATTACACTCTCATAAGTGTTTTTTATATTTTGGGTAGTGATAGATAGGGTTAGCAGTCAGATATTTTTGGTGGGTAGATGAGAACACCGCAATGTTTTTTGCATATCCTACTTTTGGTATGGATTTTCTTAACAATGTAAAATTGTTATTTTTTAGGCATTTATTGAATTTTTTTCCCTAGTAACATATCCCGGGGAAAACCCCTGGGCACTTCCCTTCATTCCAAGGATGATACCTAGGGTAAACTGTAGATTCTTCAGGGCATAAGGCCATCTCAACAATAGGGCTCAAAGCCGTTACAACAATATATTCGTTAAGAGCTCAACATGTCACTTGCGGGAGTTGATCCTGGGTGGGGGTGATCAACCACATGGGCTAGACCCAATTGACAAGGCATTATTGAATACTTGCCAGCATGCACGTGGGAATTGATAGTCAAAATATTCATCCAATTTGAAAATAAAGTATGTAAATGACTCTCTGGCATAGTTCATGTTGGTTTGACTGCACTCTACTTTAACACCAAATTTATTAAGCATTGAGAGGGATCTGAATACATGGTGTGGATAAGACCACATGCTTATGTTTTTTGGTTTGGATTGAATGATCAATTTGGCAAAGTTTGAGCATGAAACATTCTGAAATTCCATGTTGAGGTGCACCTTGGAAGTACATGGAATATGTACATGTCTGCAACATTTCATCTACTCTTTCTGGATTTGTCCTTCCTAATGTAGTTCAAAGAGAAGGCACTCACAACCAAATTATAACCACCTATTTTGAGTTGCAGAGTACTGGAGAATTTTTGATAAATATTGTCAGCATTTACAACCATTTGGACTGCATTAGAACCATTTCAATATCTAACTTTTGAAGTAAAAAATATGTTCAATGATGTCCATTAATACAATCTATCGAGATAAGTACTATATGGTGAAAGCACAATATCAAGATAGACAGCCATAAAACATTTATAGGGACATCATTATACTTTTGATCATAAATGATCTAAATTTTTCTTTTTGAGCTGTATTTTATAATGAGTTTAAGAGTTTCTATGGAATTGGTTGCAGGTGCTCTATATTAAGCTGCTAGTAGCTGTTGCAGTCTCAGATTTAAGCTCCATTTAACGCTGGAGTTATGTTTGACCTGAGATTCTCCAGCTAAAATGAAAATCATAATATTTCGTATGCCTCATCATGGAAGTACATGGAACATGTACATGCTTACAACATTTCATTTATTCTCTCTGGAGTATGAAAGTGGGGAATATTAGTGGCAGTTGAGAAAGTTTCCAAACAATATGCTATAATTGTTTATCATGGAAAAAATTATCTGTGAGTCCAACTAAGTTAAGGCCAATATACCTCCTGAACAGGAGAAAGTCATTAAGACATCAATTGAGATCCAATGCGAAGATGTACCTTTTTATGCTCCGGCTAATAGTATTTTTCTCTCTTTTACTTGCAGGAAAGAAAATTGGATTTTAATTTTTCTGTTTTTGCATTTGGATGGGAACTGGAATAGCTGTAGATGAAGTTCCCGTCTCTTGGTTTTTAATTACTATTAGCTTAAATGCCCTTTCTTATTATAATGTGCATTGTCATTTGTGCACAAAATTTGCAGGCACTGAGTTTTCACATATCTGAACTGGAGAAGAACTTAAAACAACTAGCATTTGACCTTGTATGTTTCTGCCTACCTGCTTACTCAACATTGGTTTTAGTTTTTTATTTAAGTTATTACCATAGGTTAATAGTTTGAGTTATTTAGAAATAAAATTAGTTGTTATAATTGCACAATGTATGTCGACGTAGGTGTTATATTACATCTGAAATTAGATTACTGAATGCGTTCAGCTTAAAGTCAACCCTTTGGAACAATAGATTATTTGGCTTTTCATTTTGATATGGTGACTTAATATTTCTTGTGTTTATTCCGTCTTCAGAGCAAGGTGGAAAAAGTAGATGAGGATGTAAATACTGCAGAGTCAAAATGTACAAGTTAATACAGAATATGCAAATAAACTTTTAGAGGTGGGAATTGTACTTGTCAAATTTAACTGCCCACTAGTTGTTGACAATTTGTTTATTCTGTAATGACCAATTAAGAAGCTCATGTGTTTTAGGAATGCTTCATAAACTTCATAACAAACACAATTTTGTATTTTCTGGCACACAGATGGAAGGTGAAGAGTCAGATAGCGAGCCTTTCAACAACTGCAGTGAAAATGAGTATATATCTTCTGAATATGAGTCAGAGATGAATGCAATGAAGTCAGTCCAATCTGAGACTGGCACAGAGGAACTCATGAACAAAGATGTCAATGCAATACTCAGAGGTAAGACACTTTCAAAGAAAGAAAAAACCATGCTGCATAAGAAGGATCAATGATTGGAAAAGCTGGGCATATTTTCTGTTAGCAAACTTCTGCTTTGAAATTCTGGAAAAATGGTATTTTGTTCGTGGTGACCTTAATAAATCATTTGTTACTAAACTCTGTTTGTACATCCCATGCAGGATGATTCTTGGAATGAGACTAAAGAGTTCTTCTGAACTTTATGATGGCCTCAACTATTCAAATTTCAGAAGCAATGGGCATGTGCTTCCAACAACAGGTGACTATTGAGTTACACTCGGAGACAATAAGGAGATAGACAATTCAAATTATTTGACACTTGAAGAATAGATATGCTCATTGTTTTTACAGAAAATATAAGGACTTAGAACAAGATAAGTGGGAGGGGGCTTCATGCGCACTAGATAGCTAAGTTAGAGGAATTAGCAAGTGGGGTACAGTGCTAGCGTAGCTACCAGGCGAAGGAGTCAATAGTTTTCTTAGGCGAAGAAATCAAGCTTAGACGCTTAATCAAGCTTAGACGCTTTATCCCTAACCTAGCCACCTCCCCTAAGGAGAAGTAACGTCTGTTTACAGACAAGTAAAAAAAAACTTATGCCTAACCCTGTTTTCTAGTTAAGTTGTGCAAATGTGAAACGTCCTTGAACTCACCCTAACAACTTTGGTTGATGTAGGTTAAATAATACAGGATGGTTAGGACTCAAGGAAATTGAGGCAGAGGAGCATCGTCGCAGGCACCGCCAACACCGCTAGCGCCGCCGCCACCATCGCCCGAACTAGCTCTCATATTGTGCTCTTTGGAGGCCATAAATGAGACTTTAAAGGGGCGACAACCAGCAGGGATTGAAGTGGAACCCCCACCATCTGGAACGGGTAATCCAGAAGTGTCGAGGGATTCAGGGGGAGGAACTCCACCCGAAGATGTCACTAGAAAACTGTAGAAGATTAATCTTCCAGAGTTTGTTGGGGGTTGCGCCAGTGAATGCGCAGAAGCATGGTTGGAAGGCATGACAAGGTGTTTTGCCTTAAGGGACTATGCATCCACCTCAAAGGCGAAGATAGCGATTTTTTAGTTGAGAGACAGTGCCTTGAACTGGTGGGGCAACCTGGAAAGGCAATTGCATCTTACCCCGGACACCGTATCTTGGGAACTTTTCGAGGAGAGGTTCCGAAGGAAATATCTGCCAGCTTACGATGAGGAACAACAGGTAGGAGCGTTTCATGTTTTAGTACAGGGAAACACAACCGTAGAAGAATATGAGATTAGGTTTATGGAATTGGTCAAATATGTTTCATATATGGATAATGACCAACGCCAGGTGGAACGCTTCGTCTATGGGCTAAACCCTAAGATAAGGGCTATGGTGCGGATGTGGAAACCGTCTTCAGTAGCGGAAGCTGTGGAAAATGCGCGTTATATAGAGGAGCTGATGAACTTAATCGGAAGTACGAGATCGACCTTTCCGCATCATCCTGGATTCGTGGGGAAGGCCCCTAGAACATTTCCTAGGGGAGGGGGCTCAAGGCCACCTCCATACGATAACAGAGTCGCACCAAGAACAGTGGTCGCAGAGATTTCAATGGCAGCAAGTGCAACATCTCGTTCATCATCAACGACGCAGGCAGGCCCACGACCATCTCAAGGAGCAGCTACTAGGGGCAGGGGTTCCAGGGGAAGGAACTCATTTCAGAGACAGTCACAAAATAGTGCGCAGGTTCAATCCCGTGTTACATGTTGGGGATGTGGAGGACCCCATTATCAGCGTGACTGCCGAGAGTTACAATCATGATTTGTGCATAGAGAAGGAAAGGCCCCGATGGGAAGAGCAAGTAGCAGCGACCAGATTTAGGCAGCGGTTAATAATCGCCAAGCCGAACATCAATCCACGGTGGTGGAGTCATCAGGTACGCTAAATCATATCAATGTAAAGATTTTATTTGATTCTGGAGCTACAGATAGTTTCATTTCACCATCTGCATTAGAAAAGAGTGGGTTGGCAGCCTACAAGCACGATGACTTTAAACAAGTCGAGATGGCTTCGGGGGGAAAACAAGCGGTAGGACCTAGCGTTGATTTTAAACAAGTCGAGATGGCTTCGGGGGAAAAACAAGCTAGGTCCTACCACTTGTTTTTCCTCCGAAGCCATCTCGACTTGTTTAAAATCAACGCTAGGTCCTACTGCTTGTTTTCCCGCCGAAGCCATCTCGACTTGTTTAAAGTCATCATGCTCGTAGGCTGCCAACCCACTCTTTTCTAATGCAGATGGTGAAATGAAACTATCTGTAGCTCCAGAATCAAATAAAATCTTTACATTGATATAATTTAGCGTACCTGATGACTCCACCACCGTGGATTGATGTTCGGCCTGGCGATTATTAACTGCTGCGTAAATCTGGTGGCTGCTACTTGCTCTTCCCATCGGGGCCTTTCCTTTTCTATGCACAAATTCTGNCCACCACCGTGGATTGATGTTCGGCTTGGCGATTATTAACCGCTGCCTAAATCTGGTCGCTGCTACTTGCTCTTCCCATCGGGGCCTTTCCTTTTCTATGCACAAATTCTGATTGTAACTCTGGGCAGTCACGCTGGTAATGGGGTCCTCCACATCCCCAACATGTAACACGAGATTGAACCTGCGCACTATTTTGTGATTGTCTCTGAAATGAGTTCCTTCCCTTGGAACCCCTACCCCTAGTAGCTGCTCCTTGAGATGGCTGTGAACTTGCCTGCGTCGTTGGTGATGAACGAGATGCTGCACTTGCTGCCATTGAAATCCCTGCGGCTACCGTCCTTGGTGCGATTCTATTACCGTATGGAGGTGGCCTTGAGCCCCCTCCCCTGGGAAATGTTCTAGGGGCCTTTCCCACGAATCTAGGACGATGCAGAAAGGTTGGTCTCGTACTTCCGGTTAAGTTCATGTGTTCCTCTGCATAATGCGCATTTTCCATAACTTCCGCTACTGAAGACGGTTTCCACATCCGCACCATAGCCCTTATCTTAGGGTCTAGCCCATAGACGAAGTGTTCTGCTTGGCGTTGGTCATTATCCATATATGAAACATATTTGACCAATTCCATAAACCTAATCTCATATTCTTCTACGGTTCTGTTTCCCTGTACTAGAGCATGAAACGCTCCTACCTGCCGTTCCTCATAGTAAGCTGGCAGATATTTCCTTCGAAACCTCTCCTCGAAAAGTTCCCAAGATACGGTGTCCGGGGTAAGATGCAATTGCCTTTCCAGGTTGCCCCACCAGTTCAAGGCACTGTCTCTCAACTGAAAAATCGCTATCTTCACCTTTGAGGTGGACGCATAGTCCCTTAAGGCAAAACACCTTGTCATGCCTTCCAACCATGCTTCTGCGCGTTCACTGGCGCGACCCCCGGCAAAACTCCGGAAGTTTGATCTTCTACAGTTCTCTAGTGATGTCTTCGGGTGGAGGTCCTCCCCCTGAATCCCTCGATGCTTCTGGATTACCCGTTCCAGATGGTGGGGGTTCCACTTCGATCCCTACTGGTTGTCGCCCCTTTAAAGTCTCATTTATGGCCTCCAAAGAGCGCAGTATGAGAGCTAGTTCAGGCGATGGTGGCGGCGGCGCTGGCGGTGTTGGCGGTGCCTGCGACGATGCTCCTTTGCCTCGATTTTCTCGAGTCCTAACCATTCTGTATTATTTAACCTGCATCAACCAAAGTTGTCAGGGTGAGTTCAAGGACATTTCACATTTGCACAACTTAACTAGAAAACAGGGTTAGGCGTAAGTTTTTTTTTTTTTACTTATCTGTAAACAGACGTTACTCTCTTTAAGGGAGGTGGGTTAGGGCTAAAACGTCTAAGCTTGATTTCTTCGCCTAAGAAAACTATTGACTCCTTCGCCTGGTAGCTACGCTAGCACTGTACCCCACTCGCTAATTCCTCTAACTTACCTGCCTAGTGTGCATGAAGCCCCCTCCCGCTTATCTTGTTTTAAGTCCTTATATTTTCTGTAAAAACAATGGGCATGTCTATTATATTTGGCACTTGAAGGGGATAAGGTGGTTGGCAATGAATGGAGGGATAAGGTGGGTGAGTCTTAATGAAAGGGAGAAGGCGGTGAATGAAGGAGGGGGGAAGGAGGATAAGAGGAGGAAAAAACATTCGAAAGGGGCACTTTTGGATTTTGAGGGGGGAGAGAGCATTATTTTTCATATTGGAGACTGTATTGGGCATTTTTATTTTTGGGAAGATTGGAACACTGTATTATTGGTTTTTGGTTGGAGAAGCTTGTTGTAGGACTGACAGGGGGCACCAGGTTGTTGGGAGTTTTGGGCTCGGGGGCCAGGAATTCTCACGGAATCCTGGAGCTAGGGAGCCGGATAGGCTGCTCGTAGCTAGCTGGGTGGTTAGTCGGTTTTGGGCAGGGTTTGGTTAGAGCATCAGGCAGAGTTTTGGGCAAAGCAACAGAGAGGACGGCCGGATATTGGGAAAATAACATCAGCCATAGGTATCTATATTCATGAATTTGCTGGGTTATGGGGTTGTTATGTAATTTATTAGATTGCTATTCATAAATTTAAATTTCTGCTGCTTATATGTTGAATATTGAAATTGCTTATTGCTTATACGTCGAAATGCTGAATGAAATTGCTTATTGCTTATGCTGAATAATCTTAATGTTTAAATTTACAAATTTTTTTAGGCTTTGTTAAACTAGGTTCTTACAGGTGACTACTGAGTTACACTTAGAGACAATAAGGAGATAGACAATTCAAATTATTTGGCACTTGAAGAATAGATATGCCCATTGTTTTTACAGGAGCTCTGCATTACTTTTCACGAGGAATCATACCTTCTTAGCTTAGGCGAATTGAGGCTTTTTAAGTGGGAATTGGCTTTGCTTGTACAAGTCAAATTCAGTTTTTCCACAATGATGTTGAATCCCTACCTATTAGGCACATGCTCAAATGTTAGCATCTCAGGTTTTTTTAGGAAGGGAGTTTCCTTTTAATTCTGTTCTTAGATTGATGTAACTCTTTGTTCCATGAAGTAATATATGATGCATTGTTAAAAAAAGGTGACTTGATGTTATTCAATCAATAACCTAATTCTGAGAGTGGAATTTTCTTTTAAGTTTTGCCACTTTTGTGGTGTTTGTGGAATGTAACTCTGAAGTAGTTATGTTGACTATTTTGGGAAAAGACTTTATGTGATCGGGTCATATAGAAAATAGGGATGTAGTGTCCCTAATCTAAACCCTTTGTAATTGTACATATAGGCAGGTGAGCCATTGGTACCAATTGTAAGTGTAAATGTACATATAGGCTGGTGAGCCGTTGGCACCTAGTTTTGGTTTTGCGCACACCAAGGTAAGTGTGCGGAGAATTGTATCAAAGGAAGTGTGCACACATTTAATAGTGCTACACATACCTAAGTAGGTGCGCGGGATTGCGCATCAATGGAAGGGTGCACACATTCACAGTGTTGCATGCACTTGAGGAAGTGCATGGGAATTACTTATAAGTGCACATCGGACTGAGTTATATATATGTGTGTGTGTGGTTGTATATGTATTAAGGCCAGATAACCTGTGTGGTTATGAGGATGGTGAACCAGGATGCAAATAGGCCAGTGCGCTTATCCTTGTAAAGGTAATCATACTCAAGTTATTAATATAATATTACATTGTTGCGCGCAAATAGACTTAGATGAAAAGAGATGGGGGGGTTAACTCCACCAGAAAAGGGAAAAGGGGGCGAGACTTAAGTCTTAGGGAATATTTTATAATATTTTCAGAAAACTGTATGTTATGGATAATTATTTTATCCTAAGTTCCCGAGGGTAGGGAACGGGTCACCAAGTGGTTAAAGCTATTTTTGAAGGTGACAAGTGTCGAGTTTAAGGCATGAAATATATATTGTTGGATTTAGTGTATTTTGGGGGGATTATTCATTTTCTTGTAGGCAAAAGGGGTGGGAGGGTCTGGAAAATCCGACTATTACCTTATATGCAGAGAGAAGCTTGTAAGGGATTTATGTTTTGTATCCATAGTTTTTCTATCGAAGAGGTGGCTTGTCAGGCCTGTGAGTAGTCTCTTTGGGTGAGAGATTTGTCGTGGAAGAAGTGGGTTGTCAGGCTCGTGCGCATACTCTTTAGGTGAGAGTTTTGTTGAGAGTTGTTCCTTGGCACATTTGGCATTAGTCGCAGGGCTCAGAGACTTTCTGTCCGGCCTGTTGTTGGTAACCCTGGAAGGGAAGTGGGGCAACGAAGGGATTGTTGAGCAGAGAAGGGGCACACTTCCTTGGGTGTGACAGGTACGTGGGGAATGAGAGACTGTAGGCTAGTTGTAGCAGCGGGCACCTTGGAATGAACAATTCTGTTGAGTATCAGACCTTATCCTGTCACTAGGAACTCTTTTTCCTTGGTGGAGTTAAGCCCCAGCTTGAAGGTGATCTGTTGCTGAAAGCTTATGAGCAACTGAGTCTATGGCTGGGAGGAATGTCTGAGTTCTGTGTGTAGTTGGTGACTTTCATAAAAGATAAGTGTTCTTTATGTGCTTGTCTCATTTACTATGTGCTTATTTATCTATATTTGACATGGGTTAATTCTTGTATGTTGTCACATATAAGTAATTGTTGTTATTCCGTGTTATGCTGCTTGCACATGTAAGTATGGTGTTTATAGTCTGTATTTGTAGTTGTGCATGAGTATGACAACTGTTGATAGTTTTTCCTATTGAGTGATTCTTTGATATTGGTCATGATTCTTCGAGGAAAGGATTGAATGACCGGGTGCGCAGGAAAGTGGTTTGTGTGCACAAGAAGCTGGAACTCATGTGTGCGTACAAGGAAATAGACCCTGTGCACAAGGAAACTGGATTTGGTGTGTGACACCAGAATGGTTGCGCGCACTGTAGTGATGTGTGTTTAGTATGCTTGTGTGCAGTGGTTTGGTATTACTTCAGCTGTTATAAGTTGTGTGATGTGACTCCTCTTGGGGTGGAGCGTGTTACGTCAAGGGATACTGTGCAAACTTGTGATTAGAGTAGAATTTGCGTAGTGAATTTTGGAATAACATTGTTCAGTAGTAAGCTGGATGATGTTACATTGTGGTATCGGAGCAATGTCAACTTGTTTTTGGAGTAGCATGGCCCAACCTAGGTGGTTGGGGATGTTACATTGTGGTATCAGAGTTGTTGGTTCAACACTGGACTTGTATTGGCCAGAGGTCAATAAGAAGCATCAGAGCTCTAGTTTCAACATTGAGCCTGCATGAGCTGAGTTTTACTTAAGACAAAATTCAGACTGGTAAGTGATTGAATTTGGAATTTCAGTGTGGCCATGGTGCACGTTAAATAAGAATGCACATATGTGTGCGCTAAATACATGATATTGCAGAGTGCGGCACTGGAACTGCGCAGTAAACGATGGTGCATGGGTGTGTGCACTAAAGGTTTGGGGCTGCACATAACAAATTTGTGGTGCATGTGCATTACTGATACGCGGTGTACATGTTAAAAATTGACATCGTTCATTGGTGTGTGTTGAATACTAGTGCGCGCATGGGTTTTAGAAGAAAGGATTCTGACAAGATGGTGCAGAGTTTTCATGAAGTTGTCTCATGAATTCGTTTAACAAATCTTGTTGTCTGCACATTTTGCATAATTATCAACGATTAGAGCAGGACAAAATCGGTGCAGAAGGTCAAAAGCATGGAAGATGTGCATAGGACTTGCAGTCTTGATGATGAATTTGGGGATTTGTATGTCGATTTGGGTGCTGATGGTACAAAATCTAGGGAGGAGTGCTTGAACTTGGTAAAAACCATTAAGGGACTGCAAAAAGATGTTCAAAGCTATAAAGCTGATAAGGAGAGGCTTATGAAAGCCAAGGAGCAACAAGATGACTTCAATGTCAAATTGATGCAAAGTTTGGACAAAATAGAAAAGAAAATGGATATGGAGACAGAGTCGAGTTGGTCAAGAAGTAGTAGGTCTTATGATGAGAAGAGAAGAGAAGCAAGAAGTGTTGATAGGCGTTATCACCACTTGCCAAAATATTCATTTAGGAAAGCACACAGTAGCTCAAGTCCATCCCCTGTCAAGAAGCATAAGAGAAGGATTGGGGTGGACGAGCTACAGGGAGAAATGAATAAGATCAAGCCTCCTACCTTTGACGGTGAACACAAGAAGAATGAAGATGCAGAGACCTAGTTGTTGGGTATGAGGAAGTACTTCCAGTTGCATAATTATTCTGCGCAAGTAGAAGGGATAATTGCCATCTATCAACTAAAAGGAAAATCATCAATGTGATGGGATCAATTTCTGCAAGTGCAACACATTGATGAAAAGAAAGTTACTTGGAGGGAGTTCAAGAGGTATTTCTAAAAGAAATACTTAACCAAGCGGTACTATGACAAGAAAATGAAGGAGTTCTTTGAACYCAAGCTTGGGAGCATGRCGATAGATGAGTATGAAATGAGATTCTTAGAGTTGCTGAAATACGTTGCATTCATCAAGGATGAGCAAGTTAAAATYCAATGGTACTTGAGTGGGTTGCCCTCATTTATTAGTGACAAGATACAATATGATGACTATAAGACATTAGAGGAAACCATAAGGCATGCTAAATGCCTTTATGAGCARCAAAGGGGAAGATCGAATTTCCAAAAGGCTTGAGAAGATAAGATGAAAATAAAGGTGGAATAGAGGAACAAGGGGACTAAGCCATCATTTTTAAAAAATATTGGGCAAGGACAACCAACTTTCAAGGAGCCCAAAATGTTGGAGACAGTGGGGAAAAAACCATGGCAACAATCTATTCAATGCTAGAATTGTGGCGGAGATCATATGCGTAGAGATTTCCCTCAAAGAGGTGAACACGAGAGGACTGCGCACAATGTACAACAAGCTGTGATAGTTGAGGACATGGGCATAAATGTACCTAGGATTTACGTAGCCTTGGATAACAAGCAAGTTGAGTTTTAGTCACACATGAACGACGTGGAAGGTAAGATTAATGATCAACCCATTGCTATTTTAATTGACTCAGGAGCTAGTCATAGTTATCTAGATCCTAAGATGGTGGAAATATTCCAATTGCCAAGGAGCAAGCTTGGAAAATCTTGGTTAGTAGTTAGCTATAGGAGAAAAAAAAAAAATTTAAGACATGTCCAATGGAGATGAATGGACCGCACACAAAGGTTGATTTGAATATCATACCTTTGGGCTCGTATGATTGACTCATTGGTATGGATTGGTTGGACGAGCACCATGCTGTCCTGGATTGTTACAATAATGCATTTACTTGCTTAGATGAGGAAGGGAAATTAAGAACAATTCAACAAATTCCAAGGGCTGTAACTATCAGAGAAATTTCAGCCTTGCAATTGAAGAAATGCTACTGGAAAGGATGTCAAGTATTTGCAACGCACATGGAAGATGCACCTAAGGATAAAGTGCCAAGTGTTGAAGACTGCCCAGTATTGAAAGAATTTGAGAATGTCTTTAAAGAGATACCGGGATTGCCTCCAAAAAGAGATATTGATTTCTCTATAAATTTGATGACGGGAGTAGCACCCATATCCATCGAAGTAGCACAAAACTATTGTTTGGAGTGACACAGCCTCCGCCAGTGGAACACATCCGTCGAAGTAGCACACAAGTACTGTTCGAAGTCACACAACCTCTGCCAGTGGAACACAGCCACCGAAGTAGCACATAACTATTGTCCGGAGTCACACATCCTCTGCCAGTGGAACACATCCATCGAAGTAGCACACAACTACTGTTCGGAGTCACATAGCCTATGCCATAGTCTTATGACTATGCATGTGATGTTTCTTCTCTTAGCAGGTTCGACAATGCATTACCCCCTCAATCACCTCACATGACTGATCTAGGGAACCCTTGGCCAGAGGGGTTAGCCGACATGAGAAGAAACATCACACCTCCCTCTCAATGAGGGTGGACATTCGACAACACTCCAAGCTTGTCCCTGAAGTACTCATACTTCACTCTTGACAAGGACTTGGTGAGAATGTCCGCTATCTGCTCGTCCGTGGATATGTACTRGAGCTCCACAACTCCTCTCCTCACCATGTCCCAGATGTAATGATATTTGATCTCTATATGCTTAGACCTGTCATGGAATACAAGGTTCTCAGTAAGCTTCACGCAACTTTGATTGTCATAATGTATCAAAGTTGTCTCCAATTCTAGATCAAATATCCCAACTAGCARCTTTTAGAGCCACACTGCTTCACGACTTTCCAYGCTTGCTGCGATATACTCTGCTTTTGATGCACTGAGTGCTAATKATGTCTGCTTCCTGCTCAACCATGAGATCATGCCCGATCCCAGACTGAAGCAACATCTAGAAGTATTCTTCCGATCCACTGCACTCCCTGTCCCATCAGAATCTGTATATCCCTGCARCTTCACATCTCCACYCGAGACATATCTCAATCCATACCCAACCATACCATGAAGGTACCTCAACATATGCTTTGTTGCCATCCAATGTACATGTCTAGGTTCAACCATGTGTTGAATCAAGGTATTCACTGCAAAGCATATGTCTAGCCTGGTGTTAACCAGGTACATCAAGTATCCAATCAACTGTCTATACATCGTGGGATCCACCAAATCTGAAGATTTGTCACTCAAGAGCTTCATATTTATCGTCGTGAGTGTGGTCATGGACTTGCAGTCCATCATCCCGAATTTCTTCAGGATCTCAACAATATACTTTCTTTGGCTAAGGAAAATTTCATCTATTCTCTGCCATACTTCAAATCCCAAAAAGTAATGTATCAGACCTAGATCCTTCATCTCGAACTCTGAAACGAGCTCCCTCTTACACCCATCAATGAGCTTCTCGTTCCCTATTAGAAACATGTCATCTACATATAGAACAAAGATCAATGGGCATACATCCTCAACCTTATAGTAAAGGTCAGGATCTGCCTCACTCTTGGTAAATCCCAAGCTCATCAAATATCCATCTATCTTGGCATACCATGCCCTGGGTGCTTGCTTTAGTCCATACAACGCCTTCTTCAATCTGCACACATGGGATTCCTTCCCATGGATCACGAACCCTTGTGGCTGTTCTATGTACACTTCTTCCTCTATTACACCATTCAAGAAAGTAGTCTTGACA
This sequence comes from Picea mariana, assembly GCA_032191745.1. Taxonomy (NCBI): domain Eukaryota; kingdom Viridiplantae; phylum Streptophyta; class Pinopsida; order Pinales; family Pinaceae; genus Picea; species Picea mariana. Next base: position 60,330 of record JASDQU010101991.1, read on the forward strand.
TCCATTTGGTGTAATTTCCATCCCATTGTGGAAGCAATCACAATGATTGATCTAATGGAAGTGTATTTTTCTACAGGAGCAAAAGTTTCGTCATAGTCTTCTCCCTCTTAATGGGAGAATCTTCTAGCCACAAATCTCGCTTCGCACTTTCGTCTGTAGCATGCTTGATCTTGTAGATCAACTTGGAAGTCACTGCTAACTTCCCTTTTGGTCTCGGAACCACCTCCCACACATCATTCTTCATGATAGAGTGATACTCCTCCATCATGGCATTCTTCCATTCCTGCTTCTTAGCAACTTCTTCAATGTTGGAAGGCTCTGAATCAATGATGCTGCTCATCAACGCCACATAGCTGGAAAACATGTGTGGTTTCTGGAACTGAGGAAAAATCTTTATCCCAATTCTTCTGACTGGCTGCCTCCTTTGTCACTGTAGCAAGGTCTATCGAGACAAGGGAATCCTCCCAAGAGATCTCACATCTCCTAGAAGCCTCTTGAGCTACGATCTAGCCTCCTCAAGTCCCAGAAGACGTCTCTCTCTCCTTCTGAATCTATATGATCTCCGGAGCCACCTGTTTCCACTGCATATGTTGACTTCTTTTGAAGTCTGATTTCCTATGCATTGTACTGGGAGGTTGCTCCTCCCTACTGGATCCTAAGGGTTGACTCCCTATGAAATCTAGCTCCTTCTGAGCTGGTACTTGGTGGGGCCGCCTGCCTCACCACTGGTGGAGTCATCTGCTTCTCTTCAAAGTATGGATTATCAATGCCATGTATATGTATCTCCTTTGCATTATGCAAGGTATCACGAGAACATGCTGGTTTTACTACATTGTTTCTAGGTAGGCCCTTCTGGCACCACTGACTCTTCCTGATGATCTGAAGAGTGGTCAAATTATTGTACGATCATCTTTGGAGCCTTCTGCTCCTCATAGTCAATCTCCATAAGAGATACTCTTATTTTTCTTCTTCTTCACATGGGTGTGTACGTTCGTGTACACAGTTCTATGTCTCGGCTAGAGACTGTCTAAATCGTTGCCTGCTACAATCGTCATCTTAGCTCCTTCTCAAAGCAATCACCCGTGACCTGCCCAGAACAAGAGGCAAGAACAACATTTCCATGGTAACCTCCATGGAATGGTCAGTAATCAAGAACATCTCCTAGAGGAGATCAATTTCATCTTGCAGACAAGTATATCATTAATAATGAACAATGAGCATTTTAATGGTAATCGTATCGACAATGTTCAAGTGTACCTAAACATTTGATAGCAATAGCAAATAATAAAGCTTGTAAAGACTGCTATCCTAGGTACAATACTTAAGCAACAACAATATAAAAATATCAAACCTGATATGAAAACCTGGAGTCTAGTGTTGTTGTCCTGCTTGAGTTTCCTTCTAACGTWCATATGCATGGAAACACCATTATCTAAAAGAAAAATTCTTCATCCTTTGATGCCCGAGTGCTCTTTTGCATCCACTGCATGTGCATGGTGTTTCTTCTTTTCCTTTTGATTTCTATCTGGACATTGAAAGACATAATGYCCCAGCTTCTGGCAACTGTAGCATCTAATCTTTGACGCATCCTTCTTGTAACGAGGTCTCTTAGACTTCTTCGAGCTTCCTTCTTCCCTTTTCTTTCTCTTCTTCACTTGGGAAGCAAGTGCTTGATTTTCATCTTCATTAGTCTTTTATGTCTTGGATATCAACCTGGATTCCTCTTGAGTGCAATCTGACCATAACTTGTCAAACTTGGGCCATCTCCTTCTTGCGCAAATTCCTTGGACAAATGTGTCCCATGAGGGAGGGAACCCATTGAGTGTGGTGGTCACAAGTTCAATGTCTTCTACTGGATCTCCAATAGCTACTAACTGATCCTTGATCTGTGAGATCTTCATAAAATAGTTGACCACTATTTCTGACTTGTTCATTGTCATGTTCATGAGTTGATGCCTCAAAGTAAGCTTTCGACTGGTATTCTTACTTTCATAAAGTCTGGTTAGGGCATTAAACATCTCTTTTGGTGTTTTCAATTCTAATACATTGGGTATCAGGTGATCCTTGATTGAATCTGTCAAGATCCTCTAGGCCTTGACCTCATTCTTCTTGAACTTCGCTTTTGCTTCTTCATCTTCAGATTTTGGAAAATCTTTCATTACGTGATCTAGTAGATCATTCTCTTCTAGAATGAGGAAAACTTCGTGCTTCCAGGACCTGAAGTTATCTGCTCCATCCAATCTGTCTTCTACTCTCACGCTGGTAGACATTTTGTTGATAGAAACCCTAGCTTGAGAAATTTCCAAAAATTTCAAAGCTCTTCAATCTGCAAACTAAATGTTGCAGGGGGTGCGCTAGGGTAGGGTGCATTGCTCTGTGTAAAGAATAGTCTCAACACCTTTGGGATTAGTGCTCAACAAGCTTGACAGGGTTACTGTGTTGCGGTCGCGTGGAGTGGGCCCATAACCCGTTAGATTTTCCTTTACTTATAGAGCAGTAATGTTCTTTAACTTAGTTAACATTAACAATTATACCATAGCAACAGAATAAATAGTAGACAAAGTACACAAGAGATTTACCTTGGGAAAACCCCAAATGGGGGAAAAACCCAACAACCCTTCTTAGATAGATTCTGTTCACAAAGCAAGTCCAATAAGATAAACCCTAGCACAAGTTCTATCTCAACTAGAAATACCACCCCAACTGCAGTAGCAACACCATACAAAGGTAGCACACCTCCTCAAGGAGTAACACACAAGAGAGAGATACCAAAAGATTGAACAAGAATAAACTGTGCATCTG
>JASDQU010101991.1:64358-77162 GCA_032191745.1 Picea mariana
CTTAAAAGGTTGAAATGTGAAATATAATCAATAACAAATAACAATTACATGAAATGCCATTTTAAAGTTACATGCATCAAAGATAAGTAACACAAAATTAATTGGACATGGGATCATCTATACCACATTGATAGGAATCCCATAATTGACCACCACCATCAAACCTAAAGAGGCTAGGCTTAAACAGCCTACTAATAGATTCTTTAAGTTCAGGTTCAAGCAGTCTACTTCTAGATTCCCGTTGAGGCCGTCTAAATATAATAGGACGGAAAACTACTGTCCGATGCCACCATTTTCCGTTATTCACGTTACAAGCCAAGAGCTCGTTTTGGTAGCCCACGTAGATGATGTCCTCACCACCGAACACATATCGAACAAACGGAAGCGCACGGGGCATTGTATGCTTAACACTCTTAACCCAGGTAGCGCTGCGCGTATCCATGTCCAGTTTCCACAAATGGAATGAGCTTTTATCCACCTTCTCTTGACATATAAAGCACAGTTGTTTTTCAAACTCTAGCATACAGAGGGGACGGAAGCATCGCTCATCCAGCAAAATGGGCTGCTCCCATGCCTCGTTTTCCACGCTAAAAAGCATAACCATTTGTTTTCCCCGTCTCTTCGACTTCACGATCCAGCAGAAAAGCCCTCCGAAGACGAAGGGGTCATTCATACAGGACACGAAAGTGTCGTCGATGTCTGAAACCTTCCGCCACGTATTGTTCTTGGCATTGTAAACTAGCGTCGTCGTTCTTTCCTCTGCATGGTAAAGTTTTCCGCACAGGACGATCTTACCTGAGCCGAGTTTTCTGTCAAACCCTAGTCCTATCAAACAATCCCGAGACTCTTGCCTTTCGATCTCTATGGTCAAGATTGCCCAGACGCCGGGAATCATCGGATTGCAGACGAATATGGCCGGTTTGGAGTCCCAGTGTCCCCAGAAGCACAGGAATCCGTCGTTGGAAGCCACCAGATACAACACCGGCGGGCCTTGCAGAGGACACGCCCAGCTGGATGTCTGATTTGGCTCCTTGTGAAAGGAGAATATGGATTCGCAGGCTGAGCTGACACGTGATTTGTACATGTTAAGTGTTTCGTCATGGGACGAGTTGGACAGGCTGGCATCTGGGTATCGGTCGAAGCGGAGGTAATTACTGAAATACATGGTTCGTTGTGGAGGAGGGTAGCGTTCATACAAGATAGCAAATATGGGGTCTGATAAGACACAAGAGAATTCTCGCGAAACAGTTCGCAATGCCGCCCACTTTTTCAGGGGGAGCCTTGCCCTTGCCAGCACTTCAAGTTGCAGGTTACGAGGCAGGTCATCCCATCTCAGAACAACCTGTAAACAGAAAAATATGTTAGCTAATCCATGTCACTGGGAGGGACTTGAATTCTAGTGATTGAATTCCAGTGATTAGTTAGTATACTTTTCCTTATATCAAATTAGTATACTTTTCCTTATATCAAATTTGTAGTAGGTTAAAGATTTTACGAAAATATGTAGTAGGTTAAAGATTTTAAGATTTTTTTTCTCTAATATGTGAGAAATTGTTTATTTCAAATTTACTGAAAAATTGTTGGATTTGTAGATTTAAATGATTATTTTTTATGTTTTAAGAATTTTTCTGCATATTGAATCTATTTTTATATTAAAAAATGAATTCTGAACAACAAAAAAAATAATGATTCTTATAAATTTATATCACCAAATTCATGCGAAAAAAACCATTTACTTTAATAAACGGCTAACCAACTCCTCTCAATTGTGACTGAGAGGATAGCAAAGCCAACGATTTCCGTACATTCCTGAACGCCCATTCCGTATATACTATCTAATGGCTTTCACCAATCCTTAAAAAAAAATGTCCACGATTTATTCCCGAACACAATGGAGATAAGGATGGCCCTGGCTTTCGTCCATCAAACTTAGTTTCAAAATATATTAGCTGCTCACTTTCACCAATCAAACGGAAATTTGAAATATCACAGCAAAAAATCATAACGGTCCATGTTCTTCCACCTTTCTTATTGCAAAAATATCTTCGATGATAAATGTGAAAATAAATCTATACAGTGGATTTGTCAGGAAGGAAAAGGAAGAGAATCGACCTGTGTATCAGAGGAGCTGTTGTCCTCCTCTCCGTTTCCGTTTTGTAGCATCGTTGTAGATTCTTCCTGTCACCGCTGCTAAGGGTTCGAGAGCTCTTTCCCGCTGTTAACTTTAGCAATCCTTCGTATCGCTACAGATTTTGAACTCTAGACGTATGAGCGATCCCTTGAGCAGAGGTACAGAGAATTCAATTCACAGGTTTTAAGCACACCCCACCACGGAACTACGAGTAAATTCTGTGGCGAGTCTTTTGACCTTCTTTATGACGCTAACGCTAACCCTTCAATAATCGCCCGTTAGCGTTTTTTCATATTCCATAACCCTCGCCTGCCATTCCCTTAATAATCGAATCGTCTCTTCTATTATATGGATTGCTAGTTTGCAGCGAATTTCATCCGACAATAATGGGTAATTTGCTGCCAGGTTTTCTGAGTTGATGCGCATGAAGGTGTTTAAAATAACGGCTTGACTCAATTATGCAGGGCCGATCACAAGTATTTTTCTGCCTCTTTACAGTCTAATATGCATAATCCTTTAATTTTAAACATGGACTTCACACCTTATTTTAAAAAAAAATTGAAAAACAAATATTTCAATATATCCAATAAACAAAAAATTTCTAAAATAATCTGTGAGACACCACAAGCACTAGTGTCAGTAGGAGTGCAAAGAGGGACTACAAAGAGGGACTACATATTAGTTTGTCCTTTGACCCAAACTATTTGCACAATAGCTATTGTTGGAGCTATGAAATTAAAATCATATATTTTTATATAATAAAAAGTAGCATATATATATATATATATATATATATATATATATATATATTTTGGATAAGAGATTGGATGTCTTAGTGCAGGTTTTACTATTCCCAATGTTTTATATGGCAACATATCGAAACTTTTTCTAGTATACAGTTTTTTTTAATCATGTATTTTTCCTTTATATTGTTTGAAGGTGGATTAATGCTAACATTAGTTCGAATGTTTGCATTAGCATTTTCTGCTAGCTGAATATATCCGTAAGTGTTGATATGTACTAAACATATTGAAATGTTTTGATATCCAAGCTTCATAGTGCTTGAGACTTCCAAAGTTTATAGCGTCATTGCCGGATGTATTTTTGTAGAAATGTATTGACACTTATTCCGAGATGCCTTAATAGGCCCGACAACTTAAATGTTTACACGACGTGACGTCCTCCAACAACCCTGACATCTTAAATGTTTCCATACCACGAGGTCCTTAGACAGTCTGACAACCTTAAATGTTTATGTGAATACGCTTCTCGGAGTACATTTTTCCTCGAAAGTTTCTATACAGTTACAGTGAATTTGCACAGTCTTGTTTGTCCACCGCCAGTTCAATAGCCATTGTATGTTTCATCCTTCTTTTGCCTTTGCAATGCAATTTCATAATCGTTGAAGCTACATACATTGTTTGTTGGTTCGGTGAGTGCTTCTTCTTCGCTAGTTTGTCGGTTGCTGGTTGTTGTTGTTTCGTTCGCGATTCGACCTACGCTTCTGCATTTCATCATTTCAGAGTAAGTTTTGATGCCATAGTTTCCTTTTGTATTCCTTGTTTGCTGTTCAGTGTTTGCAGTTTGCAAGTAAGAATGTTTGCTTATTTGTAGTGGCATGCTCCTCGTATGTTTCCGGTTCCTTCTGTGATTGGGCTGCATTTTCATAATCATTGGAGATACATATGTTGTTTACTGCCTCAGTGGTTCTTGCTGGTTCGTTGGTTCGTGGGTTGCTGGTTCTGTTTGTTTGGCTCGGGTTTGCGCTTTGGGACCCTGGGGGTGTAGTTCGACATGTTCGTGCTTTCTTGCTGGTTTGGTGCTTGCTGTTTTCTTTTGTTTGATTCGACATTCCAGGGTTGGGGTCCAACGACGATGGTTGGAGATTTTTTTTTTTTTTGGATTATTCTTGTTTTTTTGGGACACTTTACGATGTTAAGCCCCTACACCCACGAGTCAACATGTAGTAGTTTCCTTTTGTATTCCTTGTTTGCTGTTCAGTGTTTGCAGTTTGCAAGTAAGAATGTTTGCTTATTTGTAGTGGCATGCTCCTCGTATGTTTCCGGTTCCTTCTGTGATTGGGCTGCATTTTCATAATCATTGGAGATACATATGTTGTTTACTGCCTCAGTGGTTCTTGCTGGTTCGTTGGTTCGTGGGTTGCTGGTTCTGTTTGTTTGGCTCGGGTTTGCGCTTTGGGACCCTGGGGGTGTAGTTCGACATGTTCGTGCTTTCTTGCTGGTTTGGTGCTTGCTGTTTTCTTTTGTTTGATTCGACATTCCAGGGTTGGGGTCCAACGACGATGGTTGGAGATTTTTTTTTTTTTTGGATTATTCTTGTTTTTTTGGGACACTTTACGATGTTAAGCCCCTACACCCACGAGTCAACATGTAGTTTTGTTATTTTCCCTGTCTGCCAAGGTCGATATCTGTTATTATGTGAGATTTTGCTGGTGCTTCAGTTCTGCCATGAAACAAAATAGTTGCATGCAAAATTGTTCGAGGATTGCATGTGGAATTGCAATATCCGCTATTTTTTGTTGTTGGAATAAAGCATATGCAGGCTACATTTATAAACCATGTATGCTCAGATGTGTCGATATGAGATCACATGTTCTTTCTCCTCTACATAGAATGGCGTGCCCATGATACAATTTGTGTTGTGCTTGAGATATGATATGTGCAACAAAGATTCTGAAAGATTATATTTGGACGTCTGGAAGCATATCTGGGTAGTTTTCCATGGAAAATCGAAAACTTGTGCCATGGGCACTACAGTCTGTGTAGAGTATAAAGAACATGTGTTTCCATCAGTGGAAGCATATCTGGACAAATTTCCACGGAAAACCATAAATCATTGAGCTACGACCTTGCAATTGCGTGATATTTTGTGCCTTGTAATATATTTTGGGCAGGGAAAAAAAGTATACACGTTTACAACCATGGATAGAGAAGCACAAAGGTTCATGTTTCTGCCTATCTTCTAGACTGTTCATTGAGTCTTTTACTCTATGTACATATTGCTTGTTCTTCGGTGAATACCAGCTTCCATTGATGTTCATTCTATTTTGTGCATTTCCACATTCAAAAAAATAGAATAGCTGGAGAAAATGAGGGAGTCTTCACTGCATCGGTTGAAGAGGATATAGAAAGGTGCATGCTTGTACTGTTATTTCATATTGCATTGTTTTGTATTTCATTTATGGTCTGTATATGTGTTCACCTAGTTTATTATATATACATGTTGCGTGCCTTGGTACATGGTAAGTTATCTTCGTTACATGCCTTCTTGTATAATAATCTGCTTCATGTCCATTGTGTTTTCGCTGCATTGCTACATTTAAACAAACAGAATAGCTGAAGATGACGATGGGCTCTTTCGTGGATAAATAACCCTCTTTCTCTTTCTTTTACATGTCTGTCTTCAGTGTAAGTTATCTTGAATACATGCCTTTCTACATACTAAGCTAGTTCATGTCCATTGTGTTTTTGCTACATTGCTGTATTTAAACAAACATAGTGGCTGGACATGATGATGGACTCTTTGGCAGGTAAATATACCTGTTTCTCTTTCTTTTAGATGTCTCTCTTCATACTAACTTGACTTCATGTCCATTGCATATTCAATGTTGCGGCCTTGAAAAATATAGGTTGCTTGGATAGGGAGATGAATTGTTCTGTGAAATAGTAGAGGGTTTTGTGGTGCAATCTTCCAAAAGGTATACCAAGTGTGCTGGTAAATTAAATATACAAACCGAGTGGGGCCATATAATATTAGACTTGAAAACAATGACTTGGCAGTAATGTGCCTTTCTGCCCTCCCTATTTCTACTTTTTCCATTTTCTATTATCCCTTTTGTTTTCTAATTCATCTTCTTAGTGTGCTCCGAAAATTCCTTCGTGCGCCGGTTGGTGGACTAACGGTTTCACATATGTGGTTGTGCTTCTACCTTATTTCATAGTTACCCACTTTCTCGATTGCGGGTGCCAGACTGACAGGTTGAAGATTGCTCCCTTGGCTTCCGGGGGTCCGCGATATAGAGATTGGCCATGGTGCCCCACGCTCACGCCCTATTTACTGTTAAACATTTGTCCAGTGAAAAAAATCAGATTCATACAGTTTTACGGTTATTTAGTCCTTCTGATGGACAATATACAATGCACATGCTTGTAAATCAGATGCATAGAGTTTTATGGTTATTTAGTCCTTCTGATGGACAATATACAATGTATATGCTTGTTTGGTCCTGATGTTCATCTTCACATGCTTTCATTAGAAAAAGTTGGATTAGTGACATGGCCATGAGCAGTCAGTCATCCTAGACATCAATAGACCGACAAGGCCACAGGTAAAGATGCATACGCTCTACTCTTTCTATGTTTACTGAAAAAATATCCTTAGGTATGTGTTCATCTATGGCATGGTGGATATGCAGATGTCATCTGCAATACATGGTTTGTAGCTCGCAAGAAGTATCGACAAGTACAAGAGAGACGCTGAACGTGCTGCATGTTCTGCAAACTAAGAGGCGTGCTTGCGAAACTCTGGCTTCATAGTTCATCAAACCTATGCGTGTACTTGTATATTTATGAAAGTGGAAGAAGAAAAATCCACACTACCTTTCACTTTAGTTTTCCTGTTAAAAAAATGTCACCAGGTCTAGAGATGTGACATCCAAAGTACTGTCAATAGAGGGCTTGAACAACTGCCGAATTGGACAAGTGTTCGTCGGAGACATAATGGTCGTCTATAGAATCTACTTGGACAAGGAAAACAAGAGTAGATCCATTATGCGTGCTGACATGACAGACAAGGAGGCCATGATGACAGTGACACTGACTGTTCCTCCACAACTTGTCCAGAAACATGCAAAAAAGATATTGTCGCGTAATGGGATATCCATTACAAATTTTAATATATTGCCCAAAACAGTATATGACCGTGGTGATTGTGATCGAATTATTTCGTTCAACGAAACAAGCATTGTGGAAAAAATTCCCACTGTTTGTTCAGAATATCGTTTCGTCTTGGATTCGACTATCAGCCAGCTTGCACAGAGCACTGATATTTACCCAATCGGAACGATTGGGGTAGCTATCACATTGGAGAGAAAACTTGGCTTGCAACACATTCTCCATATAAAGGATGGAGAGTCGGACAATGACAAGGCAATGGTACCGCTTTTCATATTCAGTTTTGTACTTTACTTTTGCATGTACATGTAAATCAGATAAGTTACACAACTATTGCACTATTCCATGTTGCAACTACAATTGTTCGATACATATTCAGATTTGTTTTCGTCAATGGAACACAATAGCATAAAGGGAATATTTCACTTTTGATTTTCAAAAATATAACAAAGAAGAGGGATGTTAGAGAAATGATCTTTCAGACAACCCAATCAACGTTTGTAACAGAGTTGCGAGCAGATATAGTACAGGATATGAAGAAACTAGCTAGCTCTACAACTGTTGTGCGTATACACCCACAAAGTCATCCTCACTTTGCTTATAGAAATAGACTTCAACAAATTTGTGCGGCTTGTTCAATTTTTTTATTTTTTTTTTAGGGGAGGGGGGGGTGCAGTTGTGTATTATATTGTTGAATATATTAATTCCTGTGCTTGTGTTCTAGCTTGAAGGCATTTTAGTTGCAGCCAATGTGTACTCGACGCCCTTTGAACATGTATGTGAAAATTGCAACTCCCTTGCTTCTGCCTCTGCTTTGATAGATGATGATACGATTGATTGTTTGCGATGCGGTGAAAAATGTCCATATATATATGGAAATTGCGTCAATGCTATTTTTCGAACCGTTGGCAACACAATCGTGCATTGTATCATTAGGGAGCCTTTGTTACAAAATGTTCTTCCTAAGTTGGAAGAGTTGTCATATGAAACATATCTACAGAAAAATGCAAGCAATGTTTACATGCTGCGGGAGCTTTAGATACATAACAAATTCACCTTAAATGAGGACAATGCAATTTTTCATATCAGCTGAAGAAGGGGAAAAAAAAATATCAAGCTTTGGCAGGAAACGAAAATACCTCATGTGTCTCTGTGATATTTGTTCAACATCCAGATGAATGTTCATCCGACTTGGCTAGTTGGGATTGAACGCGCATAAGATTAGCATGAAAACAAACGAGATATATCCCATGGCCTCAGTTATTTTCTACTGGGAACATATACCAGATGCAAGAGAAAACGATTGCAACGACGCCTTTTCTTTGTATATCAAATTGTTTAGTGCAAAGGTCGATGGGTTCTTCTCTATGGAACTTTCTGGAAACTTGCTTGCGGCCTTCTTGAAGTTTGGTTGGTTCTTGGTTATGTGTTTTGTCTGTCAATTTGTATACCACAAAACTCCAATTGTTCTTTGGAGGACACAGAACAATATAATTGAATTTTTTAGCCAATTGGCCCGCAGATCCTACTGATAATTTCTATGGTGCTATGACGCAAATGTAGTATGTAGCTTGTTTTAGCAAATTTTCTTGATCGATGAACTTGGTCAAATTATTGTCCTGGAATAATTTGAAATCAACGAATATATAGTGTGTGAAGTGCAATTGTGCTATCATATCAACAAGAGGCCCTTAAAATTCAAATTGGTTGTTGTTTTGACATTTTTTGCTTAGTCCATGAACTTGGTAAAATTAATGTGCTGGAATAATTTGAAATCAATGAATATATACTATGCGGATTGCAATTGTGCTATCATATGAACAAGAGGCCCTTAAAATTCAAATTGGTCCTTGTAATGCTTGCAATGATAGAATTAAGAAAAAAAACTTTCTTTTGTTTCCTTCATTTTTAAAAAAATAAGCAATTTAACATCCTTTAATAATTTAATGTAATTCACTTGTACAATATCAATATTTAATATTAATAATTTAGTATTTGAAAATAATGTTTTTTTGATAAAGTTAGATAGGATGACCATCCCTAAACAATTGCAATCTTGAACCTGCCAGTCGTGGAGTCCTGTCAATTTGTATGTCGTGGAATGCCGAGTGCGGTTTGGATGACACGTGACAATAAAAGTGCAATGTTGAGCCAAACAACGCACAAGTCCACCTGTCAATTTGTATATCACAGAAGTCTGGGTGCTATTTGTAGGACACAAAACAATAGAGGCTCAATTTTCAGCCCGCTAGGTAGAGAACCCGCGATCCAAAAAGTGCCTAAGTATGGAATAAGGGATCTGCACATGCTCTATAAAATATCATGTCCATACTTCATAAAAGTACATGTTTACTGTGTATTGCTAGTTTGTCAGAAAACTTTTATATCACTCGCTCGACCAGATTGTACAAACTTTCTCGTCTAATTAGATTCTTCAATATCAATATTTAATATTAATAATTTAGTATTTGAAAATAATGTTTTTAGATATGTTAGTTGATAGGGATTACCATCCGTAAACAATGGAAAATTTCAACCCGCCATCCCTCAAGTCCATTTGTCAATCTGTATATCGCGGAACTTCGAGTGCTATTTGGAGGACACAGAACAATGAAAGTGAAATGTTGAGCCAGCCAACCCACAGGTCCACTTGTTAATTTGTATACGTTGAATTGTGGGTGCTATTTTTAGAGAGCAGGACAATAGAGACCTTATTTTCAGCGCACCAGCCCGAGAGCCCCCGATCCAAAAAAGTGGTTAAATATGGAATTAATATGAAATCGCTACGGGACAATAAAAGTGCAATGTTGAGCCAACCAACCCACAAGTCTGCCTGTCAATTTGTATATCGCGGAAGAATGGGTGCTATTTGTAGGACATAGAACAATAAAGACTCAATTTTCAACCCGCCAGACCAAGAACCCGCGATCCAAAAAGTGCCTAAGTATGGAATGAGGAATCCACATATGCTCTATAACTTGAACCCACCAGCCCTCGAGTCCATCTGTCGATCTGTATATCGCTGAAATCTGAGTACTATTTGGAGAACATAGAAAAATGAAAGTCCAATGTTGAGTCAGCCAGCCCGCAGGTTCGCTTGTCAATTTGTAAATTGCAGAATTGTGGGTGCTATTTGTAGAGCGCGGAACAATAGATACCCAATTTTTAGCCTGCCATCCCAAGAGGCCCTGATAAAAAAAAGTGGCTAAATATGGAATTCATACGAAATCGCTATTGGACAATACAAGTGCAATGTTCAACCAACCAACCTGCAAGTCCACCTGTCAATTTGTATATCACGGAAGTCTGGGTGCTATTTGTAGGACACATAACATTAGAGGCTTAATTTTCAGCCTGTCAGGCCGAGAACCCACGATCGAAAAAGTGCCCAAGTATGGAATGAAGGATCCACATATGCTCTATAGAATCTCATGTCCATACTTTATAAAAGTACATGTCTACTATGTGTGACTCGTTTGTTCGTATACTTTTATATCACTCACCCGACCATATTGTACAAACTTTCTCGTCTAATTAAATTATGCAATAACAACATTTAATATTATTAATTTAGTATTGAAAATAATGTTTTTAGATATGTTAGATAGTTGATAGGGATTTCCATCCGTAAACAATGGAAAACTTGAACCCGCTAGACCTCGAGTCCATTTGTCAATCTGTATATCCCAGAACTTCGAGTGTTATTTGGAGGACATAGAACAATGAAAGTGCAATGTTCAACCAACCAATCCGCAGGTCCGCTTGTCAATTTGTATATCACAGAATTTTCGATGCTATTTGTATTACGCGGAACCATAGAGGGCCAATTGTCAGCCCACCAGCCTGAGAGCTCCCGATCCAAAAAAGTGGCTAAATATGGAATGGAGGATCCGTACATGCTCTATAAAAATTTCATGTCCATAGTTTATAAGAGTACATGCTTACTATGTATTACTCATTTTTTGAAAAATGAGTAGGTGTGAAAGTTGACAGATTCACGACTTTAGATTTTAGTTACTTTTATATCGCCATCTCGACCGACTGCGCCTCCACTTGATATTGTAATAAACGAATTTAAACTAGCCCAAGTCCAATAGTGCTATGACATGAATACGAGTCCCTTAAAATTCAAATAGTTGGAAAGTCTTCTTGTCAATTTGTATATCGCAGAAATGTGGGTGTTATTTGTAGGGCATGAAACAACATAGGGCCAATTTTGAACCCGCCAGCCCGAGAACCCACCATACAAATAGTGGCTAAGTATGGAATGAGGGATCTATACATGCTCTATAAAATCTCATTTCCATAGTTTTTAGAAGTACATTTTTACTATGTGCTACACATTTCCTCCGAATCTTGTTTAGAAGACATGGAACAATAGAACTGCAGTGTTAAGCGACCCAGTCCGCAGCTTCGGCTGTCAATTTGTATATCGCCGGACTTTGGGTGCTATTTGTAGGATACGTAGCAATAGAGGCCCAACTTTGAGCCCGCCAGACCGAGAAATCACAATAAAAAAAGTGGCCAAGTATGAAATGCGGGATCTGTACAAACTCTATAACAACCTCGTGTCCATACCTTGTAAGAGTTCATACTTGGTATGCATTACTTGTTTTTCGAAAAAATTCTACCTGCGGAAGTTAGCGGATTGACGAATTGAGGTTTCTATTGCTTTTAGATCACCATCCCTACCTACCACTTCTCCATTTGATATTGTAAGAAACACATGTAAACTGACTCAAGTCCAATTGCGCTATTACATCAACACGAGGCCCTTAAAATTGAACTAGTCCGCAAATCCACTTGTCAATTTGTATATGGCGGAACTTTGGGTGCTATTTGTAGGGAACGGAACAACAAAGCCCCAATTTTGAGCCCGCCATCCCATGAGTCCATTGGTAGTGTTAGATAGTTCATAGGGATCACCATCCATAAACACTCGCAAGGTTGGGCCCGCCAACTCTGGAGTCCATTTGTGAATTTGTATATGGCAGAACTTCGACTGCTGTTTGAAAGACACAGAACAATAGAAATTAAATGTTCAATGAGCTATCCTGTAAGACCGCTTGTCAATTTATATATCGCAAAAATCTTGGGTGCTATTTGTAGCTAACGTAACAATAGAGGCCCAGTTTTGAGCCCGCCAGCCCGAGTACCCGTGATGCAAAGATTGGCTTAAGTATGGAATGCGGGAACAATACATGCTCTATAAAATCTATAAAAATAGATTGTCCAATTTTGAGCAAGCCACCCCGCAGGTCTGCTGGACAATTTGTATATCACGTAATTTTTAATGCTATTTGTAGGCCAAGGAACAATGGCTACCTAATTTAGAGCTTGCCAGTCCGAGAACCCAAGATCCAAAAAGTGGCTANTTAGTGTGTGTTACTCGTTTTTCCAAAAAATTCTAGTTTCTCTTTTCTCTCTGCTTTTCTTTTTTGAAATGCAGGTTGCTGCATAGGGGGCTTTAACATTGTGTTTCTATTGTTCTGCTGCCTGCGACTAGCACCCAGACTTCTGCGATTTACAAATTTGCAAACAAAGCCCCCTTCATCTCGTATTCTTTCGGTTTCTGTTTGCTTGGTCCTTTTTCCCAATGTCGCATGCTTTTATATACAGAACCCCAGGTTCAACAATATGCAAATTTCGCTATCGCCATTGCACTTCCGCTGTTCCCCTACGTAGAAACAACAACCGAAATTCCGCGACATACAAATTGACGGCCAATATCTGTCACTAAGATGCAATATGACCAACAAC
>JASDQU010101991.1:83514-98683 GCA_032191745.1 Picea mariana
TAGCTTCAGTCCTCCATACAGTCTTGCACTGATTCTCTAATCAATCTCTTACTAGCTTGCTTCTAATCTTTCTTGTTAACCCTTTCCATGAGCAATCTTCTCAATATATAGGAGAAGATAGTTTAGTTACTTGGATAGAGAATGATCCCAAGATATCTGGAAAGTCAGTATTTTGCCAACCATTCGAAAGCCAACTCATCCTTCTAGAATATTATTTCTAGAAGAATCGAGAACTCATCCATTTTCCTTCTTTAGAAACATGCTCGCACCCTGACTTTGAGTGCAGTGCGAGAAGTTCGCAGTCAAGCTGAAGGCAGCCTGCGGGAATTAAGGATTCTCGCAGGAGAGTATATATGCAGCCTGTGAACTATCTTTTAAACTAAGCTTTCTGGAAACTGACAAGTGTAACCTTTCTCATGAAAATGTTCTTAATAAAGAGTTTGATTTTATATTATCATGACACTATCATGACATCATCCCGATGACCAAAAATGTGTATAACACTAACTGATAGGCCACCTGTACCACATGCTTGAGAACGGTATAAGGGCCATAAAATTTGGGTTCCAGCTTCTGACAATGGTCGTCCTTGAGGGAATTTTTCTTGTAAGGTTGTAGTCAAAGAAACACCTGATCCCCTTCCATAAATTGACGTTCAGAGCGACCTTGATCTTCTTGTTGCTTCATGCGATTCTGGGCCATGACCAAATTCTCTTTGAGGGTACAGAGAATAGCCTCTCAAACTATAAGCATTTGGTCAGTTGCATGGAACTTCGAGACACCTGGTAAATATGAGAGAATTGAGGGTGGATTTTATCCATATACCACTTCAAAAGGAGTCATGCCGGTAGCTGTATGGTATAAAGTGTTGTATCACCATTCATCTAGGGGTAACCATTGAGCCCACTGATTTTTCTTTCCCAATGAAAAACACCTCAAATTGTTTCCAAACATGTGTTGACAACTTCAGTTTGACCATCCATCTGGGGATGATAAGAAGTGATGAGATGAAATTGGGTGCCTTGTAGCTTGAATAGTTCTTGCCAAAAATTGCTGGTGAAAGTTGGGTCGCGATCATAAATAATTGAATGTGGCATGCCATGAAGCTTGAAGACCTGGTCCATGAAAAGTTGAGCCACAGTGGATGTTGTAAATGTGTGTTAACCAGAACATAAATGAGCATACTTGGAAAGACTATCAACTACCACCATGATGACTGATTTTTTGCCTAATTTAGGTAATCCTGTAATAAAATCCATAGAGATATATCCCTAAATAATAGGTGGAATCGGAAGTAGTTGTAGTGTGCTAGGAGATTTGACTGTTTCACCCTTGTTTCCTTGACACACATCACATTCGGACACAAAATTACAAATGTATTGTTTCATACCCTTCTAGAAAAAGGAATGTTTGACCCTGTCACAGGTTTTGGTAAACCCAGAGTGCCCGGTTGTGGGTGTAGCATGAAGCTCAGAAAGAACCATGGATTTAATTTTTGATTGTTTACTTAAATACAAATGGCCTTTGTATCAAATCTCATCATGGAGCCAAGAGTACCCTGGGGAAACTGGAGAATTGGACTGTAATTGTTGTATCAATGAAAAACTTTTGGGATCATGTAGCCATTCCTAGAGAATGGGTTGGAGCCAATCTGGTACAATGAAGGAGAGAGAAAAAAGGGAGCCTTCATCTTCATATTTTTTGGAAAGTGCATCCGTAACCACATTGTATTTTCCTTTCTTGCAAATGATCTCATAGTCATATACAAAGATTTTAGTCACCCATTTTTCTTGCTTTGGGGAGGAAATGCATTGTTCCAGAAAATACTTGAGGCTTTGATGATCTGTCTTAATTTGGAAGCATTGCCCCAATAGATAAAGGTGCCACAAATCAATGGCATGTAGAATATCCACCATTTCCTTTTCATAGATTGATTTGCCCAAATTTCGTTCAGACAATTGTTTGCTAAAAAAGGCCAAAGGTCGACCTTCTTGCACAAGGACGTCACCAATACCTTTCCCTGAAGCATCACATTCCAGGACAAAGGTCTTTGTGAAATCAGGAAGGGCTAGGACTGGAGTGGTGCACATGGCCATCTTCAGGGATTGAAAATCCTGAGCAGCTGCTGGAGTCCAAGTGAAAGAATTCTTTTTAAGGAGTGGAGTGAGAGGTGCTGCAATCTTTCCATAATTCTTAACAAACTTGTGATAATAACCTAATAAGCCCAAAAATCCTCGCAAGCTTTTGAGAGTCTTTGGGTGAGGCCAGTCTTGCATAGATTCAATATTTTTAGGATCCACCCCAATGTCATTCTTGCCAACAAGATGACCCAAGTACTCGACTTCTAAGGCACCAAAAACAAATTTAGATTATTTTAGGAAAAGTTGGTGCTGAGAGAGTAGATGGAGAACTTGGTCTACATGAGCAAGATGGTCTGTCCAGGTTTTTCTATATATGAGGATATCATCAAAGAAAACTAAGACAAAATGATGGAGAAAATGACGAAAGAAATGATTCATGAGGCTTTGGAAGGTGAAGGGGGAATAACACAATCCAAAGGGAATGACCAAAAAATCATAGTGGCCCCCATGAGTTCTAAAGGAAGTCTTAGTAATGTCTGCCTTTTTCATACAAATCTGGTGGTAGCCAGAATGAAGATCAAGTTTAGTAAAGAACTGGGCACCACTCAATTCATCCAAGAGGTCATCAATGACATGAATGGGAAATTTGTCTTTAATAGTGAGTTTTTTGAGGGCACAGAAGTCAGGACACATGCGCCAAAAAAATTCTTTCTTCAAGACCATGACCACAAGAGAAGAGTAGGGGATCATACTAGGGAGGATAACGCATGTGTTAAGCAGTTCTTGAACCATTTTCTCAATTTCATTTTTTTGGGAAAAGGGGTGACGATAGGGACGTATATTGGGAGGAAAGCTTCCTGGTATAAGGGGAATGGAATGATCATGAACACCATGGGAAGGTGAGAGTCCCTAGGGAGTGGAAAATACCACTTGATGTTTAGAGAGGATGGATTCAAGGTCTTATGACACAGAGGGTGTCTCAGTTGCTTGTATGGGATAGAGTTGGGCAATAACGCTAGAATGACATTTTTTTAGCATCTTTTCCATGCGATGGGAACTAATGATTTGAGGTGAACCAGCAGTGATGCCTTGGAATTTATATTTTTGTCCCTCCTGGTCAAATTGCATGGTTAATTCCTTGAAATCCATGAGAATGGGACCCAAATTCCTTAACCATTCTACACCCAACACAATGTCACAACCGCCCATGTCGATAGCAAACATATGAGATTTCAGGTGGTATTCACCAATTTGGAGATGAACATTTTCACAACACCCTCCACATTTCATGGAGCCGCCATTGGCAATCATGATTTGGACATTATTGATTGCATGGATATAGCGATGAGTTTCTTTGGCAATGCGGTGATGAATAAAATTATGGGTGTTTCCACTATCAACAAGAATGATGACTTTCCTATGCTTTATGTAACCAATCAGCTTGAGGGTTTGGAGCGCAGAGAAGCCAGTGAGAGCATTTAGGGAAATGACCGGTTCTACTTCAGGAGGGTCTGAGGGAGGGGTTATGTCAGTGGGTTCAGGTGACTTAGACACAAGGGGAGTTTCAACATCCTCTTCTGAAACATCCTCCGAGATGGCAATAAAAATATTTTTTTCCTTACACTTATGGCCCAGAAAATATTTGTCATCACAATTATAACAAAGGCCTTTGAGTTGGCATTCAACGATTTCAGTCCTGGTCAATTTTTGGATCTTTAGTGGAGCAGAAGGAGGAGTGGGATTTACTGGTTTAGTGTGAGGAATAAATGAGGGTTTCCAGTTTTGAGAAGAGACAACCTATTGTGATTCCTTAGCTCTTTTAGTAGCCTCCACCCAACTCTAAGGCTGATCCATGAGGACATGGGCACAAAGCTCATCCTTGAGGCCATTGATAAAACATTCTCAGAAAAAAGCATCTGACATGCTCTCTATACAAAAATCTAGTCGCTCAAAAACATCTATAAATTCTTCCACTGTGCCAAATTGTTTAAAATTTTTCAAATGGCCTAAATGGTTGGTGTCAGTGTCAAAGCGTTCATAAATCTCTATCACAAAGTGTGTCCAAGAAACATACCCTTGATAGAAAGTTTTTCTCCATTGCCACGATTGCCAACGTTCTTGATCTAGATGGAGAACACCATACCAAAGTTTGGCCAAGTTATATGTAATGTCGTACAAAGAGAAATAATGTTCCATTTGAGTTACCCAACCATTGGGATCCGAGCCATCAAATTTGGTCACATCCACCCGTAGAAGGCATAGGTCATGCTGAAAGTGATGGGGCTAAAAGTTATGGGAATGAGAGGAATTTTCAGCTTCGATATGAAAAGGTGGATCAAATAAAGGGGTATATGTAGGGATATGCAGCTTGGTGCAAATCATCGAAACGATAGATTTAAGCTGGGTAGTCATGTCTTGTTTGAGTTCCTCGATTGAGGCGATGATGGAGGACTGCATGTTTGTATTGATTGTGGAAATATTGGAACTGAGTTTTTTCACTTCTTGTTGGGTCTCTGTGAAATTAGATTGCAAGGTATTGAAGCGAGCTTCAAAATCTTGGCTACGTGTATGGGCCATGATGATGAGGGTACCGAAAAGGGGCGAGTGGGGTAAACAATTTTGCTGAAAAATGATAGGTATGAATGTGATAAGGGAGAAGAGATAAATCCAATGGAATAGGTCTCAAATAATGGTGCAAAAATTTACACCTGCAGAGTTATAATCTGATCTGAAGAATACCACAGAGATGAAATGCCAAAATGATTAACCAGTAAGAAATGTGTAGTGATTTGGAAACTTGAACACAATTGTGCAGCAATAGATCTTGTCTGTTTTATTTATTTATTTATTTTCGATCCCCAAGGGTTAGGTATTCAAGGGTTCTACAGACAAGGTTTTTTCTTGTTCTATAGCTCTCTGATATATGTGCGGGGTCCAACAATAGTACTCGGCCCAATATATCAGGGCACCAACTAAGGATGATAGGCCATTCCCTTATCCGTACTACCCGACTACCCAGGTACTAGAGAGTATCTTCCCAAGTGTTGTTCTCGGTGGCACTATAGCAGTCAAGATGTCGATCAGTTTATCTAAAGAGGGCTTTAGGAAATCTAGGTCGATCCATACACAGGTGTTGTCTGATGCGCTACCACTCTAAGGGGTACAAACAGGGGTTACAAGGGTGGCCAACAGATGTGCGCTTAAGAACCACTTGTATTTTCTATGTGTATGAATTCCTCAACTGTAGGTTTATGCACATAACGAAAGATCTCTGTGGCTTAAAGACGTCAGAATACGTCTCTACCCTGAAAAAAATTTAACCCACAATTTTCTACCGAGGAAATTGCTCTGATACCACTTGTAATATTCCAAATATACAAAGTATGCAGAACAAAAATAAAATGCTAGAAATGGCAGATGAACAACAATATAACTAGAATAACACCACAATAATACTGAAATGATAACAGAATAACACCAAAAAGAGCACTTCGATTACTGAAAGAAATGTTCACTTTCCTCTTCGAGGGGACAACCTCCAGTCGAGAAGATATCCATTACAATAATATTCAAGCTAGGGTTCTCATACCCTCGACTCCTATTTATACTAAATATGTCTATCAAGAGAACCATCTAAAGGAATATCCTTCTAGAAGCGGAAGCTTCTATTAAGTCTTCTTACATTCGAATTATTCTACCTTATTGCAAGGACTTATTAATATTGACCTTTATTACATCGTAATACATTGTTCTACCTATGTGAGGGGTTAGGTCCCTAACAGACAAAAGGATGTAGACTCAATATGAAGTGAATAATTTCTCTAGAGTAATTGTTCTCTAAAAGTTGAATTATTCTCCTCTTCTCCATAGCTTGGATATGGACCATCTATAGCCTTCAAATGGAACTGAAGGGCTGATTCAGAATGTTTCCAGTATATAGAAGGTTAAGGATCATGGATCTTGTGACGTGACATGCTAACCCGACACCATTTTTAAATTTTTGGCACAAAACCCATTGTACACAGGATATAATGGTGCAACATGGATATATGCATGTTGTATAGATGTTAGAGCGCGCATGTGTGGAAAAATACAATTTTTAGCTCTGGGAACTGTAAAAAGGGACTTCAAGTCCGCATAGAGAAATGGAAAAGGCATTTTGATAAAGTTTGCATGGGGTGAGACAAATATTGCTATAACACTTGGCCCAATATCTCAGGGCACCAACTAAGGAGGCTAGACCATGAACTTAGTCGTACTACCTGACTACCCAGGTACTAGAGAGTATCTTCCTAAGTGTTGTTCTTGATAGAACTATATAATTCAGGTGACCGATCAATTTATATATGGAGGGATTCAAGATATCTAGGCTAAACCATATACAGGTGTTGTCTGATGCGCTACCAGTCGAAGGGGTACCAACAGGGGTTACAATGGTGGCCAAAAATGTGCGCTTAAGTACCACTTGTATTTCCTATGTGTATGCTTCCCCGACCATGGATTTATGCAATGAATGATAGATCTTTGTAGCTTTAAGACACTAGAATACATCTCTACCTTAAAAAAAATAACCCACAATTTTCTATGGAGGAAAGTGTTATGATACCACTTACAATATTCCATATATAATATAGTATGCATAACAAAATATTTAGCAAGTGATGGTAGAATAAGAATGATATAACCAGAACAATACCAGAATAACACCAGAAAGAACACCTTTATTAATGATAGAAATGTTCACTTGCCTCTTCGAGGGGGAAACCTCCAACAAAGGATATCTCTATTATAATAAATCCAAGAAAAAAATTCCCATGCCCTCTACTCCTGTTTATACTAAATGTATTTACCAAACTAACAATATAGAGGAAGATCTTCTAGAAGTGGAAGCTTCTATTAGGTATTCTTACATTTGACTTATTCTTCCTTATTACTAGTCCTTATTAATATTGGCCTTTATTACATGGAAAATCTATTATTCGACCTACATGATGGGTTAGGGAAGTTAGTTCCCTAAAAATGAAATCATATATAGACCATCCCTTAGGTTGACATACTCATACTCAAAAGTATTGGCTGTGGATCCTAATTATCTTCTTGATTCAAAGGTTTTTGTTTTCATTTGTGTCTATACCCCATAAATACTTTACACCTTGGAAGACTGTACACCCCTCTATACAGTGGAATTGCAGGGGGGATTTCCCCCTCTGTGGATTCCGAGGGAAAGCGGGCCCTCGGCCAGGGTTCGGGGGCAAAGCCCCTGAAGGAAAATTTTCCTTGTAAATGTATATTGTAATTTCATAGTAAATCTAGAACATTCATTATAAGGTCGCAGATCTGATGGTAGAAGTTATGTTAGGATTTTTTCCCTAGAAGGAAACCCTCTTTTATGAGGGAAATGTAATGTGGTTATGTATCAATATGAATATTGTATTCTGAGAGAGGAGACTGTGAGAGAAACAAAAGGAAGTTACAATGAGTGTGTTGTAGGTTGTATCTCTTTATTTGTTGGATAATAAAAAGGAAGGACCTGGAAATTTCTCTGGTGGATGTAGCCCACATTGGGTGAAACACGTATATATGTGTCTCTATTGTATTGTGTATCTTCTATGTTCTATTTTCGGATTTGTTTTTATTTTATTGCTCCACGATCCTATTTTTGTAACAAATAGTATTAGAGTGAAAGGTAACTCATAGGAAAAGAGGGTTCCTGGTTCAAGTGGGAGCAATGGAGGAAGATGGAAAGTTTAGGATCGAGAAATTTAACGGCCAAAACTACCAGTTCTAGAAGATGAAAATGGAACATTATTTATATCAAAAGGATCTATTCCTACAATTGGGTGGAATAGAAAAGAAGCTGATGAACATGAAGAATGGATAATGGGAGGTTCTTGAAAAAAGGGCACTAGGAACGATACGACTGAGCCTAGAAGCGTCGATGGCTTTCAACATTTAGAAAGAAAAAACAATGAAGGAAAATCATAGGTGAGACATCAGATAATGTGTTAAACATGGAGAACAGGGGAAGACAAATGGATAGAGGAAAGGGATCAGGGAACCGCGGGATTTCTAGGAAGGGCAAATCCAAATCAGGACTCAGAAAGATAGAGTGTTGGAATTGTGGGAAGAAAATACATCTAAAGAAAGACTGTAGAGCTCCAAAGAAACAAAGAGATGGATAACAAGAGAAAAATCATGAAGCAAATGTAATGGGTGATGTGTTACAAGATGCTTTGATTCTTTCTGTAGATAATATTTATGAGTCCTAGGTAGTATATCTAGGGGCTTCATTTCATGCCACACCCCATATGAAACATTTTCTATATTATGTTCAAGGTGATTTTGGACAGGTTCATTTGGGTTATGATACACCATGCAAAATTGTTAGAATGGGAAAGGTAAAAATAAAGAAAAGGAATGGAAACCAACAGTTGTTGAAATAGGTAAGACATGTTCCAGATCTAAGGTAAAATATACTTTCAATAGGCCATATGGAAAGTGAAGGTTGTATATCCATATTTATAGATAAGGTGTGGAAGGTCACCAAAGCATCACCGGTGATAACAAAAGGGGAGAAGGTAGGTACATTGTATTTATGTACTAGTAATATTGACTCTTCTATCTCTTTAGCCTCTACAAGAGTGGATACAACACTATGGCATCATAGGCTTGGACACATGAGTGAGAAGGGTATGTAGATACTTCACAAAAGAAATTTGTTTCGAGATCTTAAAAAAAATTGATTTGGATTTATGTGAGCATTGTGTTTATGGAAAACGGAAGAGAGTCAGATTTCTCAGATTTGGAAAAGAAAAGAAGAGTGAAAGGTTAGAGCTTATGCATACATATGTATTGGGAAAAAATCATGTATCAACTCTTGGTGGATCTTCTTATTATTTTAATTTTATTGATGACGAAACTAGAAAAACTTGGGTTTATTGCACAAAAATCTGATGTTTTTGATACTTCTAAGAAATGGAAATCTTTGGTTGAGAATGAGACAGGAAAAAGGTTGAAGTGTCTCAGATCAGACAATGGAGTTGAATATTGTATCAAGGAGTTTTATAATTACTATTCATACCATGGGATTCATAGAGAGAAGATAGTTGCAGGAACACCACAAGAAAATGGTGTGTTAGAAAGGATGAACAGGACAATCATGGAGCGTGCAAGGAGTATGAGATTACATGTTGGTTTTCCCTTTGTTGGGATCCAATTTTGTCATATCTTCCTCCATAAAAATACACTCATCATTACACCTTCTCCCTTCATTTCATCAATAATATATCCCTAATCACACCATAAACCTCCATTATCTCTTGTTATTCATCCTATGTTGTTAATACATAAATTTCTATATTTTTAGTGATTAAAAGGATGATTATACAATAGTTTTGTTCATGATGGGTTAATCCTATGTTTCTATGTCTAAACAATATGTTCCCGCACTGGAAGTTATCCGATACCCGCACTGGAGGTCATCTGGTACTCACATTCCAAGTCATCTGGTACCAGAAGGTTCTACAGTCATCCGGTACTTGCACAGTCATAGGCTACTCACACTCCATGTCATCTGGTACTCACAATTCAGCTCATTCGGTACTAGAATGTTCCAGAAACTATCCGGTACTATAATGTTCCAGGTCATCCAGTACCAACATCAACAACCATATGGTACTGGACTATAGTCAAAAATTTGGAATGCTTCTAGAGGATATTCGAGGACATGGGTTTTGTCCAGAACAACGTTGGCATGTGGAAATGAAGTTAGAATCCACCCAACTCGCATGTGTGGAACTCTAGATCAAGGGGAATAATTCTGCAAAAATTAGTAAAAATATCAAACCGCCAACTTACGCCTCAATTTTCATGCAGTTGGTATTAGATCTAGAAATACTATGAAATGGGTTTTGTCTAGAATGTGGAAAATTGAGTAATGTGTGGGAACTTTTTGAAAATTCGAATTGTTTTGGAATATATGGGTGGATCTCTAACTCGAATCTACCCAAATTGATGAAAAACCCAGATTTTTGTGATTTTTTCTTTAAAATTTGTAAATTTGGTTTTAACCAAAATATGAGTTTGGGGGATTCAATTCTATCCTTTCTCCTTGGATTTTTATGCATAAATAAAGCCTGATAGGGATGAGAAGGGTAGTCATTATTTTCATGATTTTTTTGTAAATGAGATATTTATTCTTATGAGAAAGCTTTAAGGAGTTGTTAGCCATGTAAAAACATAGTTTTTCATCTCAGTGAAGAATTGATTGTTGTTGCAACATTGGACACCATCTCCATTTGATTTGAGAATTTTTAGCAACACTAACCTCCTGGGAAGGGCCCCTCAGAGTGGTAAGTGTTGTTATATTTTATTTTCTTTGTATATTAGCATTGCATGTAGTTTTTTTATTCTTGCATTATTTTTTAGTTTGAAAGTCACATATTATGTGTTTGCATTATGCAATTAGTTTGTATTCTGAAAATTGATTCGTAATAGATAAAAATCAAATCAACACCCTCTCACTCAAGGAATTGGTACATTACATTTGATTTAGTTCAATCTCTTTCTATATTCTTTCAATTTATGAGTTTTCATGCTACTTTGTCTCTGAATTTAATGACTACTTGACCAGTAGTTCAATTGCTTCACACATCGCTTTAATTTTGTCTCTTCTTATCCGATCACTCTACTAATTATTTGTTGCTAAAATTTCTACATAAATACACTTTCCAAATAGCTCTCAAACTACCTCCAATCACTTTCATAAACCCACACATTACCACATTGAATCCTCATAAAGAGTACTTTGTTTCTGGTGCCCCTTTTTCAGCCAACACATTCTTTTAAACCAAAGATCTTCATGCCTATTCCATTATCTACACATCCACCATTGAATTCTCTTTTAACTTATTTTCTTCATTGATCAATTTTCCCTTTCAAATATGCACCCCAATCCATTGATTACACCTTCCTTTCAGTTATGTCAAAACATATTAAAACAAAGCTTTAGTATTTGTTTGAACATTTGCATTTACATGTATACATTAAAACAAAAAAACATATATTTTAAAGTGCATTTATTATTCACAAATCTATGTGTGTTTTGCTTCTTATTATTCTTACTATAGAACACCTTTCCACTCCTTTCTTATATCCTTCATGATTTGATATCATTCCTTGTTTGGATGAATTCTCTCAAGTGCAATAACTAAATGAACATCAATCCAAGATTCTACTTCCGTCCACTTTGTATTTCTGCATTTTCATTCTTTCCCATTCCTTTTCATTTCTTTCCTTACTTGCTCATTGTGATCGATGCATTTGATTGAGGACAAAGTTTGAGTTTAGATCGCATTTCCTATTACCTATTTTTTAGCCATTTGATTATCTTTTTAATCATTACTAGAATACATTGAAGGAAATGAAACTTAAGTAAGATACTCACGATTAATCACACAAAAATCACTCTGAGTGCATGACAGACTGTGATCTAAGACTTTATAGCACTAAGTTATTCCTGTGTCCTAGTGATTAATCCTTAGTGTTTATCTCTCGTAGTTTACATTTAAATTTTGCAGTGTGGGTTTGAAGGTTTTTTTGTCGGCTTTAGATTAGGCTAGGCTCCAATCACACATTTCCTATGCTTCCACCTCAAAGCTTACGAGCCCCGGTTGATAATTTAATGTGGGAATTAATAGTGCATATATTTATCCCCACACCCTTACAATTATGGGAAGATGTTGTAGATACTGCTGTTTACTTAATAAACAGAGGACCTTCAAGCTCTTTGGATGGTGGAATTCCAGAGGAGGCATGGACATGTAAAATGGTAAACTATTCTTTTTTGAAGAATTTTGGTTGTGAAGCATTTGTCCATATTGATAAAGAAAATAGAACAAAGCTTGAGGAAAAATCCAAGAAGTGTACCTTTATTGGATACGGTGTTAATGATTTTGGTTATTGCTTATGGGATTGTGAAAATAAAAAAATCATTAGGAGTAGATATGTCATATTCAATGAGAAGGTCATGTACAAAGATTAGTTGTAGGGAAAGAAACAGGAAAAAGAAAAACCAGAATACACAGTGCTTGATGAGATCACTGAAAAATATATTCCAAAGGTACCATAAAATCAAAATGTACAACAATAGGAGAAACAAGTACTTCAAACTCCCAAAAGTGTTATTAGAAGATATACTAGGCTAAGTAGACCCCATGAATGATACTCTCCTTCATTGTAATATTTATTGTTGACTGATTCTGGTGAACCAGAATGTTATGAAGAGGCAATGCAGATAGACACTAAAAAGAAGTGGGAGCAAGGCATGAAAGAGGAAATGGATTCCCTGGAAAATAACCAGACTTGGGATTTGGTTCATTTGCCTGCAGGAAAAAGAGCATTGTAGAATAAATGGATTTACAAGTTGAAGAAAGANGCACAAAAGAAAGGTATATATTTTGATGAAATATTTTCTCCTGTTGTTAAAATGACTTCAATTAGGACTATTTTAAGTCTTGTGGTAGTAGAAGATTTGCATCTTGAACAGTTAGATGTAAAAACAATGTTTCTCCATGGAGATTTGGAGGAAGATATTTATATGCAGCTACCACATGGGTATGAGGTCAAAGGGAAGGAAAATTTGGTATGCAGGTTGAACAAGAGCTTGTATGGCCTAAAGCAAGCTCCAAGGCAATGATATTTGAATTTTGATAGGTTTATGACAAAACAAGGTTATAGTAGATGTTGTTGGAAATGTTTAACAGGTAGCATATGCTTGTCATTGATGGGAAGTACAACAATGAAGATGGCATGGGTGCAGGAAGAATGTACAAAGGATTGTTGGCATGTTTTACAGGCAGCATAGACTTTTCATTGATGGCAAGTACAGTAATGGAGATGGTAGGATAAGAAGGATAAAAATCCCTTGGGGATTCATACATGAAAGCTCAGGAGGAACAACATTGAAGAAAACGCGCACAGCAAAGGAAAAGATCAAAGTACAGGAATTTGCAGAAGAGAAGGAAGACAGAGATCCACAACCACAGGATCTCATTCAAATTTCCCAAAAGAACGAGGGCCGTCAGATCAGAAAGAAGTTGTACGAGGTTTACCATCGGGAAAAGCCAAGGTGAAATCTCGACATAATCAGGACCGTCTATTTGGAAGGATGCGTGGCAGCGATCGCGCACCACCGGGAGAAGCTCGATAGGAGGACAGGTCTCAACCATCAGATCCGAGCGCAGGGACCCAACCACCATTGGATCAATGAGAACATGCAAGGTCTTTAAAGGGAGTGATGAAGGTTTGGCTACGGTCATGAGGATAATGGTCATATGGACCAGGAGCGTAGTCATCGGAGTTTCGAGGATTGCGAGTTGGATATGTCAAAGTTCCTTGACAACGAAAACCCCAAAATTGCAATATGATCTCAACCGTTAAATCAAGAATTAGATCTGGTCCGTTGATTTCCTTCATCGGAGAATCGGGGATCACGAGTTCAATATGCAAAGAACACTTGACAACGAAAACCCCGAAATCATGATACGCGATTTCACGAGTTAATCATAGCCGTTGGATAATAAGTGATCTAGACCGTCGATCCAACACACGTTTTATTCTCTGTATAAGACGTTGGAAACTCCGATCCAACACCCGATCCCCAAAACTCCGATGAGAAGAATCAACGGTCTAGATGCATTTTGGATTCAACGGTTATGATTGAATCGCGAAATCGCACATCGCGATTTCGGGTTTCTCGTTGTCAAGAGATTTTGACATTGCAAAGTGTCGATTCCCGATCCCCGATACTCCATGCAGAGATTCAACGGTCCATATCACTTCTAGCTCGATGGCTTAGATTTCATCGCAAAATCGCATATCACGATTTCGGAGTTTCTGTTGCAATGTGTTCTTGACATATCAAAGTCCCGATCACCGATGCCTCTGCTGACGTCACACGTGGTTTGACACGTGTTAGATCCTGCCACGTGTCACTCTGATTCATGAATTGCATGAGCCTGAAGTGTTAGATCTGCCTAACACCTGTCATTATCTGGTTGTGCCATGTGTCCCTGGGTGATGTGATCTGTTGATGTGTGTTGGATCGACGGTAGACGTTGGGTTTACAGCCGTTGGAAACCCCGATTTCGCGATATGCGATATCGTGACTCAATCGTAGCCGTTGAGCCAAGGTTATACCTGGACCGTTGATATTAGCCTGTGTCAGAGTTTTGCGAATCGCGATTTGGAAGTGACAAGACCAAGGTCACACAGAGACAGGTCACATGGGCCAGGGCTCAGCCAGGAGGGCTGAAGCACATCGCGAATCGGGAAATTGTGACTCCCGTAGACATAAACTTCATGTCATCGAAAGTGCCGAAATCGCGATATAAGAAATCCTGATTTGATCTGAACCGTTGGATCAAGAAATGATCGGAGGGATACTGAGGCACGACACAGTGAGTTTGACTATTAGAGAGAAGACGAAGAGTCTCAACTGCTAGAGAGGTTGAGGAATCTCAGCATAACACCCAGTGATGCTGAACGCGTGAAAGAAAAGGGCCAGAGAAGCTGAAGAGTTACCATGAGTATCAGGCAGAGCACTCGAGAGGTGGAGAACATGGGCACGGTGTGAGCATGAGAGGGTGGCACACATTGCATGCACGAGGTGCACAGAAACTATAAGTACAGAGTGCAGAGAAGAGATGAGCGGGCCATTGCCATTGCTGTTAGAATTGTTGTGGTTGTTGTGTAGAAGGATTTGAAGTGTGAGCAAGGAGGCAGAGCATAGGAGTAAAAATACACAGCAGAGGAAGGTTGCATGAAAGGAACATGATGCAGAGAGTATAAATGGAGAAGAACAAAAAGTGCAAGGAGGGTGTAGAAGACACTGATGCAGACAAGGTAAAGCAGTGCAACAGAACAACGACAAGACTGGTAAGCCATTGAATGACTTTATTGCGTTGTAATGAGTTTAAGTTACAAAGATTAATATTATAGGGAGGTTGGGAGGTGCTCGGGAGGACTGTTGTCCTCAGAGGTTCAAGTGGGTGCTTGAACACAGGGAGTTGTAGCTTCCATCTGGTTGC